>ML100586.1:3085-15651 GCA_003697995.1 Taxidea taxus jeffersonii | reverse complement strand
ATAAATAAAATCTTTAATTTAAAAAAATTGTTTTAAATAGTACTTGGCCAGGGCACCTGGGTGGCTCAGTTGGTTAAACAACTGCCTTCAGCTCAGGTCATGATCCTGGAGTCCCAGGATCGAGTCCCGCATCAGGCTCCCAGCTCCATGGGGAGTCTGCTTCTCCCTCTGACCATCTCCTCACTCATGCTCTCTCTTACTGTCTCTCTCTCAAATAAATAAAAATATTAAAAAAAAACAAAATAAATAAATAGTACTTGGCCATCCTAGACACAGCAATCAGACAAGAAAAACAAGAGGCATCCAAATTGGCAAAGAAGTTAAACTATCAATATTTGCAAACAGTACTTTATATGGAGAAAACCCATAGATTCCACCAAAAAACTACTAGAACAAATAAATGCAATAAAATTGCAGGATACAAAATGAATACCCAGAAATTGTTAATAGTGTGAAGAAGTGAGACCAAAGTAGAAGAAAAATTAAGAAAACTGTGTTTATAGTTCCACCAAGAGGAATATCTAGAAATAACCCCAATCACATGAAAGACCCATATTTATAAGAACTCTGAAGTATTAGTAAGTTGAAGATTACTCAAATAAAAACATGTTCCATAGTCATGGATTGGAATAATATTGTTACAAGGTCCATACTACCCAAAGTAAACTATAGATTCAATGTAATACCTATCAAAATACCAATGCATTTTTTTTTTTTTTTACAAACTAAAAGAGAGAATACTAAAATTTGTATGGAACAAAATAGACCAAATCACCAAAACTATCTTAAGAACCAAGCTACAGGTACAATCCAAGACCTATAGTAGTAATCAAAACAGTATGGTATTGGCACAAAAAGAGACATAGATCAGTGATACAGAATAGAGACCCTAGAAATATACCCACACTTACATTGTCAGTTAATCTATGATAAAGGCAGCAAGAATATATGGAGGAAAACACAGTCTGTTCAGTAAATGGTGCTCATAAAACAGGACAGCTACATGTGAAAGAACGAAACTGAAGCACTTTAAACAGTAACAAAAATGAACTCAAAATGGATTAAAGACCTCAACATGACACCTGAAACCATAAAACTTCCAAAAAACATAGGTACTAATTTCTCTGGTGTTGGCCATAGCAACATTTTCCTATATAGGTCTCCTAAGGCAATGGAAATAAAAGCCAAAATCAAGTATGGGGACCATACCAAAATCTAATGCTTTTGCACAGCAAAGGAAACCATCAACAAAAAGGGTACATACTGAATGTAAGATGATATTGGCAAATGATATAACCAATAAGGGATTAATATCCACAATATAAAGAACTTCCACAATTCAACACTGAAACAACGTGATTAAAAACTGGGCAGAGAGGGGCGCCTGGGTGGCTTGGGGCCTCTGCCTTCAGCTCAGGTCACCATCCCGGAGTCCTGGGATCGAGCCCCGCATCGGGCTCTCTGCTCAGCGGGGAGCCTGCTTCCTCCTCTCTCTCTCTCTCTCTCTCTGCCTACTTGTGATCTCTGTCAAATAAATAAAATAAAATCTTTAAAAAAAAAAACTGGGCAGAGAACATGAATAGGGATTTTACCAAAGAGGACATACAGATGGCCAGATACATACAGAGCTCCACATTACTAATTATCAGGGAAATGCAAATGATAACCAAATGAGGTATCACTTCATTTGGATATAAGCCAGTCAGAATGGCTTATATCCAAAAGACTTAGAAATAAGTGCTGTTGAGGATGTGGAAAAAAGGAACCCTCACCCACTTCTGGTGAGAATGTGAATTGGTACATCCACTGTAGAAAACAGTATAGAATTGCTTCAAAAAACGAAAAATAGAACTACCTTACAACCCAATAATTCACTACTAAGTACCTTCCCAAGGAAAATGAAGTAGGGCAATTGCTGGGTCCTAGGGTAGCTGAACTTTTAACTTCTTGAGGAACCTCCATATTGTTTTTCACAGTGACTCTGCCAGCTTGCATTCCCACCAACAGTGTAAGAGGGTTCCCCTTTCTCCATAGCCTTGCCAACACTGGTTGTTTCCTGACTTGTTCATTTTAGCCATTCTGACAGCTTCAAGGTGGTATTTCATTGTAGTTTTGATTTGTATTTTCCTGATGCCAAGTGATGTGGAGTTTTTTGCACATGTCTATTGGCCATTTGTAGGTCTTCTTTAGAGAAATATCTGTTCATGTCTTCTGCCCAGTTCTTGACTCGTTTATTTGGTTTTGGGGTGTTGAGTTTGAGAAGTTCTTGTAGATCTTGGATACTAGCTCTTTATCTGTCACTTGCAAGTATCTTTTCCCTTTCTGTAGGTTGCCTTTTTTTTTTTTTTTTTTTTTACTGTTTCCTTTGCTGTGGAGAAGCTTTTGCTCTTGATGAAGTTCTAATAGTTCGTTTTTGCTTTTGTTTCCCTTGCCTATGGAAATGTGTAACAAAAAGTTGCTGCAGCCAAGGTCACAGAGGTTGCTGCCTGTGTTCTCCTCTAGGATTTGGATGGACTCCTCTCTCTTATTTAGGTCTCTCATTCATTTTGAGTTTATCTTTGTTTATGGTGTAATAAAATTGTTCAGTTTCATTCTTCTGCATATGGCTGTCCAATTTTCCCAGCACCATTTATTGAAGAGACCATCTTTTTTCCATTGGACATTCTTTCCTGCTTTGTCAAAGATTAGTTGACCATAGAGTTAAAGGTCCATTTCTGGGTTCTCTATTCTCTTCCATTGATCTATGTGTCTGTTTTTGTGCCAGTACCATACTGTCTTGATGATTACAACTTTGTAATAGAACTTGAAGTCTGTCATTGTGATGGCACCAGCTCTGGTTTTCAACATTCTTCTGGCTATTCAGGGTCTTTCCTAGTTCCATACAGAAGGGGCACCTGCACCCCAAGGTTCACAGCAGCAATGTCCACAATAGCCAAACTGTAGAGAGAGCCAAGATTTCCATCAACAGATGAATGGATAAAGATGTGGTGTTTGTGTGTGTGTATAAAATCTCCAATGGAGTATTACTCCACCATCAGAAAGAATGAATACTCGGGGTGCCTGGATGGCTCAGTGGTTTAAAGCCTCTGCCTTCGGCTCAGGTCATGATCTCAGGGTCCTGGGATTGAGCCCCACATCGGGCTCTCTGCTCAGCAGGGAGCCTGCTTCCTCCTTTCTCTCTGCCTGCTTGTGATCTCTATCTGTCAAATAATAAAATCTTTAAAAAAAAAAAAAAGGATGAATACTTAACCATTTAAATTGATGTGGATGGAACTGGAGGTATTATGCTAAGTGAAATAATTCAATCAGAGAAAAACAGTTTTCATATGGTTTCACTCATAGTGGCATAGACGAAACAGTACAGAGAATCATAGGGTAAGGGAGGGAAAACTGAGCAGGAAATCATCAGAGAGAAAAACCATGAGAGACTTTTTTTTTTTAAAGATTTTTATTTATTTATTTGACAGACAGAGATCACAAATAGGCAGAGAGGCAGGCAGAGAGAGAGGAGGAAGCAGGCTCACCGCTGAGCAGAGAGCCCGATGTGGGGCTCGATCCCAGGACCCTGGGACCATGACCTGAGCCAAAGGCAGAGGCTTTAACACACTGACCCACCCAGGCGCCCCAAGAGACTCTTAATTACAGGTAACAAAATGAGGGTTCCTGGAGAGATGGGTAGGGGGAATGGGGGAATGGGTGATGTGATGAGCATTGGTGTTACACACATCTGATAAATTACTAAACACTACATCTAGAAACTAATGATGTACTATGTGTTTGTTAATTGATTTTAAATTTTTAAAAAGATGCCAAAAATTAATTAAAAAAATAAAAATTACTGAAATGCAATTATCCAATCTTCACTTCCACCCTTCCATTCTGAGAATTCATCATATACTTGGGCCTAAGTTTTATGATTGTGGTAGAAAGATCCATAAAATCAAGTCACCTAACAACAGAGGAAGGTCTCTGGACCATGGGGACCATGTATGAATGAGGAAATGTACATACTGCTGAACACGGAACAAGGGCACTTCCCTAAGATAGACTTTCCTTAGAAAGGGCAGGAAGAAGCTTTAAAACACTGTGGCAGGAAGAAGCCATGGCAATACTGAAATAATCATCTCCAACTCTCTGTCCATGTGAGGTCTGGAGTAGAACTGACCTGTTTGGTCTAAGACGCTGGAGCCCTTCATAAACCAGAAGGAATGTGGGGATAACAACAGGCTTTGAAAGGGAGATGATGGACTTAAGGATATACAGGAGCTCAAATAATTTTACAACTAACATATGTGACTTTTTATTCCAATATTGTGAGGTTTTAATATGCTCATATGCAATGTATCACCTTATCCTGGATCATGTAGTTCAACATAGTTTGAGATGGACAATAAAGTAGGCATGGTAATTTTATCTTAATGCACAGTAATATGCTTGTCCATTTCAGTCATTTCTGGGACCCCCATGTGAGATCTTTATAAAAGGCCCTGAGGGGCTTACCTGTCAGGATCAGCAATATCAGGTGTACAGAAGGAAATTTTTGGATTTTAAAAGTGAATAATCCAATTTAAAAATATGTAAGTGATGGATCACTAAATTCTACTCCTGAAAGCAAAATTAAACCTGAGCTTAGCTCCCCAAAAATAAATAAATAAATAAAAAGAACAGGCTGACAGCATGAATAGACATTCTTCCAAAGACAACATACAAATGGCCAACAGACACATGAAAAGATGCTCAACATCACTGATGATCTAGGAAAGACAAATCAACACTACACTGAGATATCACCTCACACAGGTCAGAATGGCTAAAATCAGCAACACAACAATAGGTCTTGGCAAGAATATGGAGAAAGGGAAACACTCCCAAACTAGTACAGCCACTGTGGCAAACAGAAAAGAGATTCCTCAAAAATTTAAAAATAGAACTACACTGCAATCCAGCAATCACACTAAGCATTTGGACAAAGAATACAAAAATACTAATTCAAAGGATTACGTGCACCCCAGTGTTTATAGCAGCATTGTCTACAATAGCCATATTATGAAAGCAGCCCAAGTGTCCACAGACAGATGAATGGATAAAGGCGGGATGTATATACAATGGAATATGAGTCAGAAATAAAAAAGAATGAACTCTTGCCATTTTCAACAACCTGGATGGAGCTAGAGAGTGTTATGTTAAGTGAAATTGGCCAGAGAAAGACAAATACAATATGCTCTCACTCATATGTGGGATTTAAGCAACAAAACCAGTAAGCAAAGGGGGAAAAAAAAAAGATTTAAATCAAGAAACAGAGTCTTAACTATAGACAACAAACCAATGGTTACCAGAGGGGAGATGGGTGAGTGGATGGGTTAAACAGATGGGAATTAAGGAGGGCACTTGTTACAATGAGCATGAGGTGATGCCTGTCAGTGTTGAATCACTATATTGCAGACCTCAAACTGATATTGCACGGTTGGTTAAGTGGAATTTAAATAAAAGCTTAAAAATCAGAACAGCATAAAAATAAAAGGGACCTCATGAAGGTAAAAATTTGGCTTTTCTGATATACAGCTTTACTCCTGAGGAAGGCAACACTTCCTCTTCAGTTGACTAATCTATGGCTATTGAACCCACTGGAATATAGAAGAACCAACTCTACAGTGTACCCGTTTTATTCCGTCAAAATTCAAGATGGGGAAGAGCTCCAATGTGGGTCCAAACCAAGGGCACAATCAGGCCACAGTGCTAAGAGACAGCCTTCCCTGAAAGAAGCAAAGACATTAAAAATTTATCCTCTGGGGGCACCTGGGTGGCTCAGTGGGTTAAAGCCTCTGCCTTCAGCTGGGGTCATGATCCCAGGGTCCTGGGATCGAGCCCCACGTCGGGCTCTCTGCTCAGCGGGGAGCCTGCATCCTCCTCTCTGCCTGCCTCTCTGCCTACCTGTGATCTCTGTCAAATAAATATAACCTTTAAAAAAAAAAAATTTATCCTCTGAGCAGTGAGCTCTTATTTGCATTTCCTCTCATAGGCTGCTTTTTTCATCCTGCCGCTTCAGTAAAATGGGCCCAAAAGATTTTCCTCCTTTGGAAAGTACCTCAACTAATAAGTCACCCCATCCCCTACTACTCCCCCACCACTGTTAAGTTGGAAATGGAGTGGGACACAGAGGAGAGGCCCAAAAGCTGTGAGGCGTGACTCTGATCCCACAAATAGAACCCTCACAACCCATTCTGGATCACTACATGCCCTAGTTAGGAATAAGTGTATTTGCCAGGAATAATCCTCCAGCACATTTCACAGACAGCGACCAGGGCAGCTGTATCCACAGTTGGAGCCAGAACAAAATTTGGGATCCTGCCTAAGCATCTTTGAGATACTTTTTACCCAATAGGCAACTGCAAAATTTTATGAGGTAATTCTTTAGGATCAGCAATTACATTTGCCTCAATTAGTTCTGTTTCTCTTATTTTAATTTTTTATTTTTATTTTCTAAACATTTACGCCTTTAGAGAAAGAAAAAAAAGCACACGCCTGAGTGGAGGGGTGGGGAGGCAGAGAAAAGAGAGAAGCAGACTCCCTGCTAAGCATGGAGCCCCACTCAGGCCAATCCCACAACCCTGAGATCATGACCTGATCTGCAATCAACCCAACCAACTGAGCCACCCAAGTGCCCCTGTGCTTTTGTTACTTGGTAACATTGTATTTTAAATCCTTCTGTTGCACACTATATGTTAGACTTCAATGTAAATAAAAATTTTTAAGTATTTTATTCTCTTGGTCCCAGGACACCATATTTCTGATTTCTCTCCTCCCTTATCACCCCCCCACCTAGTGTCCCTTGCAGGTTCTTCCTCATCTCCCTTACCTCTGATTGTTGAGATATCTCTGGATTCAGTCCTTAGACTGCTTCTTACTCTTGGACAGAATGAAATTTCTTAAGTTTTCTCATAACTTTCTCATAACTTTCAATACCATCTATATACTCACAATATCCTAACTTACATATGCAACCTGGTCCTCCCCATTCCCCTCCTTACATTTGACTGTGTTATAAGACATAGTTATTTGTTACATCTCCAGGTTAATGTACCCAAAACTGATGTACCCAAACTTGTACCTCTAAAGCCTTCCCCACTCCAGTTAAGGATAACTCCACCTTCCCAGGTGCTCAGATCTAAAACCTGAGTCATCTTTGACACTTGTTTTTCTCACATGCCACTTTCTGTCCTTCCACTTCCCACTCTCAGAAGTTCCTTCCCCCCTCCCCACCACTGCCCCACCACCCGATGTTTCTCTTGTATATTTTAGCATTTTCAATGACATTGCTCTTAAGGTCACCACCAAACCCATGTTGCTAAACCCAATGGACTTGTCTGCTTTCATCTTAATAAACCTCTCAATGGTAGTAGACCTCTTAGCCTTTTTCTTAAAAACACATTCTTCTGTTGTTCTAGGACACCAGACTCTTCTAGTTATCTTACCATTTCTCAAAGGAATTTTTTGCTGAATCTTCTAGTTCTTTCAAACCTCTAAAATCCATCCCTTCTCTTCAAATCAAGATCATTCCAGCAATTATTTCCTGCTTCTATTGCATTGTCCATTTCTCCCTTTCTTCTGGTCCATTCCCATGATCACAAACCATGTTATATTTATCCTTTTTTCAAAAAGTCCTCTTTGCCTCTTCTCCTATCAGTTACAACTCCATTTAGGTTTTCCAAGAAAAATCCTCAAAGTAACTGTCTATACGGTCTATGCTTAACACTTCTAAACACTTTTTTTTTTTAATCTATGCTATTGGGCTCTTACTTCAACTGGTGCAAACAGTTCTAATCAAGCCAAAAGCTTCCATTACAACAAATATGACAGTCATTTCTTATTTCTCATACTGAGCTCAGGAGTAGTGTTTTACTGTTGAGCACACTCCTCCACTTCACTGTCTTTCTCTACCTTACTTCCGGGATATCACTCCGTCCCTCCTTACTCACTGGCTGCTCCTTCTCATTCTGCTTGAGTAGCTCCCTCTAGATTTCTCCAACGTCAAAATTCTGAAGTAATCCAGGGCCCATTCCTCAAACCTCTTTTCCTTTCTCCATTTCCACTCACCAACCCCCCCCCCAAGATGATCTCACCCAGTTTCACATTTTATATACCACCCACAGGCCATTGATCACCAAGTTTATACCTCCTCCCTATACCCCTGTACTCCTACTTGCTACCACCAACTACTAAAGTACAGGAATTAAGGCAGGAACCTTATCTTTAATGTTATGCTCAGCACTACAACAGTATAGTGTTCAAAGGTTATCTGTTGTTGTTTTTAGGAGTATTATTAAATACCCCTGTGAGAAAATTTAAAGGAAGAGAGTTAGTAGCTAATTCCAAGTAGTTGCTTCTTTTCACAAGTCAATGGTGTAAGAGAAGGCAATTTAAGGCCTTGTTTTCTAAGCATGCAGTGATCAAACAATCTGGTTTGTTCCAAACCTGAGAACTGGAACACCCAAAGGGAGGAATGGATTACTTATCATTCAGGAAATCTTTTGTGAAAATTTGTTCTCATCCTTAGACTATTAATAAGATTTGGACAGCATAAATCTCAGGGACATATTCTTTAAAAAGAACATAGAGCTAATGAATTCTATGCAGCCATTTAAAATAAAATCAGATCTAGTCCACTGAGCAGAGGTAAAGTTGGCATGGTCTTGAAAAAAAACCCAAAAAGAATGGATCAAGGATCTAGTCCATATTTCTTTGAACAAGAGAAAATAAATGATTTCCCAAATATCCAGGCCATGTAACAGTTTTTCAGGCTAGAATCCATAGAAAGTTTATGCACAGCAACATGGGTAAGTCTCACAAACATACTGTTGAGCAAAAGAAGCAAGAACCAAAATGAGTATATACTACATGCTTCCATTTAAATCAGGTTAGAATAACACGAGAGGACTTTCACATGTGATGGTAATGGTGGCTATCTTGACTTGGGAGATGGTTACACAGGTATATAGTTGTCAAAATTCAAACTATATACTTAATATATTGAGACTTCAAATTGGGTTACATTTTATATTCATTAAACAAAGGGTCCTGAAATTGGTGTGCTGGGGCAGAGGTGGGGAGTGAGCAAGGTAAGGTCAACAAATTTCTTCACTGCATTGAATCACCCTCACACATATACTAACATCTGTAAGGCACTGATGTTTCAGAACCCACAAACTTTAAACTGGAAAAAAGTTAAGGGCTACAAATACTGCCACAGCTATTAAAAAAAAAAATCAACACCTGATTTAAGCAATCCTCTTTTAGGGAATACTTCCCATAATAAACTGGTTGCAAAACATATCCCTAAAAAAAGTCCAATTATGTACTTAAACTGTGTCCCAAATAAATTTCATTCTGGGGCTGTTGATCTTAAATTCCTTATGGAAGTAGTTAGACAGTAAAGCCAGCTGTCTCTTGCAGGACTTTCGGTTTATGAGAAGAATATATTCATCAACATATAGACAAATTTTTTGTTTTATTTAAAGACATTAAACTCATCCAGAATGGAACTGAAGCATTAAAACACATGTTTAGGGGCACCTGGGTGGCTCAGGTCATGATCTCAGGGTCCTGGGATCAAGCCCCACATCGGGCTCTCTGCTCAGCTTCCCGCCCCCCCACCCGCCACCCCGCCTGCCTCTCTGCCTACTTGTGATCTGTCAAATAAATAAATAAAAAATTTTTTAAAACCCCACATGTTTAAAAATATTGGACTTAGGTTCCCCAGGAAGCCAACTGTGAGACAGACCTGTGTGTGGGAGATTGATTGCTGAGAGCTCCAGATCGATACCTGCAGGGGAGCGACGGAGGCAGGACTAGGCACGGGGAGGAGATTAACGGTGATGTAGTCTCAGCAAGGGCCTGAGCAGATCCCATGGAGACTCTGGACCAGGATGGCCCTTCCACATCATCCAGCCTCATGGCAGGGAAGCCAGACTTTTGTATCCTCACAAGAAACCAGTTGTATTCTGGCTGCCCTAGAGGAGAGACATGGCTATGGGCGAGGTGGTCTCTTTGGCTGAGGGTAGTTTTCAGACCAAGAATCAGCTGAGAGCCATCAGCTTTCAACACTTCCAGCAACAGGGAGAATGAGTGCCTCTGTCCCGAAGAGGTTGCTGAGCTGCACACCAATGTTCACTTTAGCAGCCAACATACAGCCCTCTTTGAAACTCAAAAGAGTGTCTGACCTCCAAGAAACCATTCCCACCAAATCTAACTCCCATGCTGTTAACAGAGTAGCCACGGGTCTGATTTTTTAACACATTCCTTTGCTCTGGACTAGTATTCATGGAACTGCATATAATCTCCAATGGCTACGAACAAAATTATTTCACAATAGAAACCATATACCAAGGAATTCATTGACAAGCTTCACCAAGATTGGAAACCTGGCTTCTCCTGAACACATCAGGCCTGAAGACATCAGATTTCTCCAAGAAAAACACAGCAATCCATAAAACAAAATAAAAAAGGCCTTAATTTTCTAACAAAATTTTTAATCACATTTCCCTTTGCCCTCTTTAATAAAATTTAGTATCCCATTGCACAAAGTAATGAAAAAGGAAGTAGAGTTCTTTCTTTCTCCCTGACTAAGCTTTTTAATACAGGCTGCCAACTCATTTCTTCTTTCAAAATGCATTTACTGAGGACCTTCATTAGGAGATACCATGCTTGGTCTTGTAGGTAAGAGATGACTAAGAAGCTCACCATCCAATAAAGACAGACATGTAAATTATCAGTCATGTGTTTCATTCAACAAACAGACCTAAGCACCAAATGTATGATCATTAACAAGACAAATGTAGTGTTTGCCTACATGCAAGGTGAGACATGATAGAAGAGAAAGCTTTTGAAAATACCATGCTCGTTGCCTATACTGGGGAAGAGAGCCATGGAAATCTTGACAACTGTAAACCAACGATTAGCCTTTACAGAACCCTCAAGTTCTACATGCCCCGTACATTTTTACTCTCAATCAATCCTCTCATGTAGGTATTATCTTTCCCTATTTACAGATAAGGAAATTAAGGCACAGAGGTTAGTCCAGGTAACCCAGGGGTTGAGTGGCAGGAGTGGATTCAGAGGACTTACCTTCAGAAGTGAGCCTTGAAAACTGAGTAGGAACTTGCCAGACGGATACTAAGAGGGGGTGGTGAGCACATTCCAGACACAGGGAACTTCAAGTACAAACACTTTAAAATTATCCACCTGCTGGGACGCCTGGGTGGCTCAGTTGGTTAAGCGGCTGCCTTCCGCTCAGGTCATGATCCCAGCGTCCTGGAATCGAGTCCCACATCGGGCTCCTTGCTTGGCAGGGAGCCTGCTCCTCCCTCTGCCTGCCTCTCTGTCTGCCTGTGCTCACTCTCTCTAACTAATAAATAAAATCTTAAAAAAAAAAATTATCCACCTGCAAGTTTGTCTGCACAAGTTTGTCTGTTTGGAAGCACAAATTGGTGGGAGTGATGTCAATTGTTTCAACAACATCAAATAGGAGGATTAATAAAAATGACTAACATTAAGAGCATCCTCTAAGTGTGTTGGTTTAAGTATTTACATGCAAGACCCCATTTTAGTTTCACTGCCATCTTGAAGGAGGTACAACTATGATCCCATTTAAAGTGAGAATACAGAGTCTTAAAGAGGACGGCTGCATTGTCCAGGGTTCTACTGTTGGACTTATTTGACTGGGACTCAAAACTAAGGAGCTGTAACCCAGAGCCTGGGCTCGCAGCTGCCCGCTCAAACTGCACAGCAATCACAGTCTCCTCCTCCAAGGCATGGCATCAAGGGCAAGTTCCCATGAGGGAGAGGCTCCAGCCCAGAAGACAGGTAAAATGCGGACTGGAGCATGAGAAGTGGCCCTGGAGACTACGATCCAGAAGCAAGAATGAAGAAGAGTCTTGGCTAACAGCCAGCTGTCTGAAGAGATGCTGATTCTGTTGACCAAGAGAATGAGTAGAGATAAGCACCAGGAAGCCCGCAGGGGGATGGGAGAAAGATGCAGAGGTCAAGGTCCTCTAGGGCACAGATGAAGGTCTCAGTAGGCAGCTGAATATTTAGGTCAAGAACTGAGAGAATCACCTGCTAAGGTACCGATTTGTCCAAGGACATGTTGAAGGCACACAAGTAACAATTTGTCTAGGGACCCTGAATGTGAAGATAAGAACAGAAACCTAGAAAACCACCACTCTTCAGGATAAGAATCCTTTCTTTCATCTGTAAAAATAAGGCTAGTGTGTATACATACATACATGTACCTGCCACATAGCTTCGGTCTTTAGAATTGAGAAGGGGCTTTTTTTTTTTTTTTTTAAACAAAGAAGGCAGGAGGTCTTTAAAATGATCTCTGAAAAACCCCTCTTCCATATGTGAGGTTTTGAATTACTTCTAGGTAAGTTTTATTTCTGGTGAAAATAAGTGAGTTGAATGGTGCAAGCTACTAATAAGTAAAAATACGACTGATAGTTTGAGTATCTCCAGAAGGAGCTTGACCATTCTGAGCCCAAGTCGCTGACGTCAGCAACTGCACTTCAGAC
>RCUC01125772.1:0-43404 GCA_003697995.1 Taxidea taxus jeffersonii | reverse complement strand
TCTCAAAGCACTTAAATACTCTTCTGAAAGCATACCAAGGTATTTCATACCTCTCTGGTACTGCAGATGATTTTTTTTTTCTTGACAAAATGATCCTATCATCTTACATGTCTTCAGTAAAGAATTTCCTACTACCATTCTATAGCAGTTGCCACTCCCTCCCCAGAGTTAATATTAATTATAATATATTATAAAGTTGAGTATTAGTTTAAGTATCTGCTTCCCTTACCACATTGGGAGCTTTCCTGGGACAGGTTACAACATCTCACTTATTTTTCTATCATCAGTAGCAAATGTCCTCGACAGGCCACAAAACGCCCTGAACCGAAGTCAGAGGGTCTATCCAGCAACAGACACCTCCCCTTCCAACAGTGGTGCCTGATGCTTGGGAGTACCGTGCTTATACATCTGAACCCATCCTGCACTCCACAGTTGGCCGGTGCAAGAACGTGCCCTGGTCCAAAGACCCTCTATACAGGATGGTACTGCACATTTTAACCAGATCTGCCCACTATGGGTATGTGACTGTAAGATACACAGATCGTGTCACTGCGGGAAGAATGGCATCGAAATAGAGAAAAAGAGCAAAGTAGTAAGTAGGAACAATGAGACAAAAATAAAGAAGAAAGAGAAATTAGAAGATGTGGTTGGCAATAGAAGTAAGTGAAAAAGCAATGCAAATAAACTTAAGAGTTGTACCTGGGTCCCACAATATGCTGCTACATGATCAGAGCTACTTTTAAACTTCCCTGGGTGGTGAATAACCAATTCTCCAGAGGTCATATGTATGCACTGCAATGGAGGAAACTTCATGGCTCCATTTTACATTGCACTGAAATAAACCGTATTATGTCTCTCTTCCCACCATCCCCAAAGAGCTTGGCTACAGCACTAACACAGCACATTGCTCTGGCACACAGAAGATACTAGAAGAACACTCAGAAATAGAATTCTACCAAGTTAATTATGATTTTTATTTTTTTTAAAAAAGATTTTATTTATTTATTTGACAGAGAGAGATCACAAGTAGGCAGAGAGGCAGGCAGAAAGAGAGAGGGAAGTAGGCTCCCTGCTGAGCAGAGAGCCCGATGTGAGGCTCGATCCCAGGACCCTGAGATCATGACCTGAGCCAAAGGCAGAGGCTTAACCCACTGAGCCACCCAGGCGCCCCTAATTATGATTTTATTTTTTAATTTTTTTAAAGTATTTATTTATTTGACAGAGATCACAAGTAGGCAGAGAGGCAGGCAGAGAAAGAGGAGGAAGCAGGCTCCCTGCCAAGCAGAGAGCCCGATGTGGCGCTCGATCCCAGGACCCTGGGATCATGACCTGAGCCGAAGGCAGAGGCCTAACCCACTGAGCCACCCAGGTGCCCCTAATTATGATTTTAAAAAGGTATTTCTTAAATGGTTCATCTTTAGCATGGAAGTATATATGTTAGTCAACAACTAGTGATATGGAGAAATAACTGCCAGACTTATGTCATAATAGAAAAAAATTAATGTTACATGCCAGGCAAGGCATTAAGTGCTTTATGGGTATTTACATGTTCACCCTCCCAATAACCCTATGAGGTTGTTACCATCTGAGGCTTGGAGATGCTCACTTACATGCCTCGGGTCACACAGTGTATAAGGAGCAGGAGCAGGATTCAAACCCCAGTCAACCTGACTCTTGACTGCTATGGCAGTCACTGTCAACTCTGATTTTGTTTTTACAATGACTCAACATCAGATATCTGTACTGTTTATCTATCTGATGAGAATACAAAGTTTAAACAAGTATTTACAGTGGTGACTATTTTAAGAATTAAAGTAGCACATTCTCTTCATTAATAGAGCACTTCACTGTTGTAAGAGTATGTAATGATCACATGAAACCTTCCTGGAAGTAATGGGAGTTTAACTTTAGTATATATAAACATTTCCAGAACAGTTCACATTATGGATAACTTTGTATTGAAAGAAACTTAATTCTTTCACTGTCCAAGGACTCTCAAGGAACTCTGGAAAATACACTGGACTGTCTAGAATAGATACAATTCAGAGCCACCCAACTGAGGCCCACTTGGCCAAGGGGAGAGGAGAGCAAGCGAGAAACTATCTTCCAAGACAAAACTAGTCTGTTGTGGGACCCTTAAAATTTGAGTTTCCAGGTAAAAGTCAAGAGAAGGAATGACTTAGTTAAGAATGGGGAGAGTGTGTGGTGAAGCATAAGGCTAACAATAGAGGCTAACAATTGCTTACCATGGACAGGGCACTGTGCTAACAGCTCCACAAGGGTTACCTCAGTCAATCTCATGACTTGGGACTTTTACTATCCCATTGGCAGATAAGAAAAAACAAGGAGGTTAACTTGTGTTCAAGGTGATAAAGTCTGTATGTGAAAAATACAGGATTTAAACCCAGATAAGAGGGACGCCTGGGTGGCTCAGTTGGTTAAGCGGCTGCCTTCGGCTCAGGTCATGATCCCAGCGTCCTGGGATCCAGTCCCACATCAGGCTCCTTGCTCGGCAGGGAGCCTGCTTCTCCCTCTGCCTCTGCCTACCACTCTGTCTGCCTGTGCTCGCTCTCTCTCTCTCTCTGACAAAAAAATTAATAAATAAATAAACCCAGATAAGAATGATTCCACAGTCTTTTTTTTTTTTTTTTTAAAGATTTCATTTATTTGACAGAGAGAGAGAGATCACAAGTAGGCAGAGGGAGAGGGGAAGCAGGCTCCCCAACGGGCAGAGAGCCTGATGCGGGGCTGGATCCCAGGACCCTGAGGTCATGACCTGAGCCAAAGGTAGAGGCTTAACCCACTGAGCCATTCAGGTGCCCCCGATTCCACAGTCTTTTATATCCTGCAGGTCAAAAGGAGAAAGAGTATTTACAATTGCTGACCAAGATCTGAGTCCAAAATATCCATAAAAACTCTATTTTCCCATAAGATAATTTCTTGAGTATAGGGGCTACTACTGGTGGTGTCCCTCTTCTGGGCAGCAAGAATGAAATAAAATCAATGGTCAGTCCAACCCTTCCACCTTTGTAATACAACAATTATGACATATCTAATTTTACATATGAAATAATAGTACATAAAATGGCTCACGTGTGAATGATAATTAGTCCCCAAAAGACTTTATTACAACTTGTGCTCGGTAATATTTAACTCTGAGAACTAATGATGGCACAACTCCTATTTATTTACAATGAGAAAGAGGAATTGCTTTTTTTTCCCCATAAAGAGTAAGCATCTTCTCTTTAGCACAACAAAGGACTACTGATTTCTTAATATAGGTATGGCCATGGATAATCAGTTTTATAATATGTGGAATCTCTATCAGAAGTTTTTACGGGGAGGGAGCTATTTCTAGTATTGTACAAATCTTCCTATTTAGTCCTTTGAGGGATATAGGCACAGAATCTCACCCTCAAAAAGCCCACGTATTGGTTACCAACATCAAAGGTAAAATAGTATGGAGGCCAAATAACAAAGACAATAATATAACTTATCGTCAACAATTATTATTACAAGTAGTTTAATACCATCTTAGTGATTTTGATTGATTCTATTTATAAATTATTCCAAATTATCTGTATGTACTAAAATTCCATTTATCTGATCTCATGTTAAAATGGCACCTCATCTGAGCTTTGGATTAAATTATTCAGTAAAAATTACAAAATTTTGGGGGCACCTGGGTGGCTCAGTGGGTTAAAGCCTCTGCCTTCAGCTCAGGTCATGATCTCAGGGTCCTGGGATGGAGCCCACATCGGGCTCTCTGCTCTGTGGGGGGCCTGCTTTCTCCTCTCTCTCTGCCTGCCTCTCTGTCTACTTGTGATCTCTGCCTGCCAAATAAATAAATAAAAATCTTAAAAAAAAAAAAAAATTACAGGGCGCCTGGGTGGCTCAGTGGGTTAAAGCCTCTGCCTTCGGCTCAGGTCATGATCCTGGGGTCCTGGGACTGAGTTCCGCATCGGGCTCTCTGCTCAGGGGGGCGCCTGCTTCCTCCTCTCTCTGCCTGCCTCTCTGCCTACTTGTGACCTCTTCTGTCAAATAAATAAATAAAATATTTTTTAAAAAATTACAAAATTTTGAAAAGTTGAACATGGTATAGAAATGTGAAGAGTATATATGAAATTAGACAAGATGAAACCAACAGAATATATTAATGGGTAATCATACTGCAAGTGCTTGTTTACTCACTGACTTAGGCCAACACAGACAAGGAAAGTGCAAGTGCTTTGAAGGCAGGGCCTTTCCCCTGGTGTGTCGTGCAGCTACCAACAGAGCACCCAGAGCAACAGATCCCATGGGCTCCATAAATAATTGCTGATTCAGAGTCAGAAGTAGCTGGTTACCATTTCTAACAAACAAATATCTGGGAAATAACACTGTGCAGATGTAGTATCCAGGAGACATACACAGCCTATTTAGTTCATAACTTCTATCATAAATTAGTGTCTCTGGGACATAAAAACAATTTCAAAGAGAACAAGAAGAATATTCAAAAGGTTTTCTGACTTCTAAATTAGTAATTTGTAAAGTATTAGCTTAACAATCATTACGCAAATGACTTTACAGAAAGCAGAGAGCTACTAGACAGTATCAAAGCATCAAAGCATTAAAAAAATGATTTATATATTTTGGGGTGGGGGGGAGGCAGGAGGAGAGGGAGTCTTAAGCAGACTCTGTGCTGAGTGCAGAGCCTGACACAGGGCTTGAATCACAATCCTGAGATCACGACCTGAGCCAAAGCCAAGAGTTGGACACTTAACTGACTGTGCCACTGAGGTGCCCCAGTATCAAAGCATTCGTAAAGGTAGCAAATCCACATGGGCTTTCTTCTGGTAGCCAATTACCTATTATCTAGTCTATGGAGTAAACTACATGCCTCAAAGGCTCCTTTTAGAGAATTCAAGTCAATCAAAAAGAAAAGTGTATTTTGGGACACCTGGCTGGCCTAGTCAGTGGAACATGGGACTCTTGATCTTGGGGTTGTAATTTCGAGCCCTACGATGGGTATAGGGATTACTTAAAAATAAAAGATTTTTATTTATTTGACAGAGAGAGACACAGCAGAGAGGGAACACAAGCAGAGAACGTGGGAGAGGGAGAAGCAGGCTTCCCGTGATGCAGGGAGCCAGATATGGGGCTCAATCCCAGGATCCTGGGATTGTGACCTGAGCTGAAGGCAGACACTTAATAACTGAGCCACCCAGGCACCCCTAAAAATAAAATCTTAAAAAAAAAGTGTATTTTAACTACATAGTTCTATGTTATATGTTCTTATATATGTGATAAATATGTATGGGTATATTTAAAGAAATTGATACTCTACAGAATACTGAATAAATTCTAGTGGATTGGTAAGTCAATTATTACTGGTAATTATAACTTAAAGTCAGACATCACTAAAAATGTTTTTTAAATGTACATAACATATTGGTAATTACCAACTAGGGCAATATCATGATGAATGGGGGATAAACTGTTAAGTAAAGAAAGAAAAGAATCTAGGTTTTCTTTTATGAACTTTTAAGTTTAATTCTAGTCAAAACTGTTTTATGATTAAAAGGCACCTTTCTTGATCACAAATACCCATAGCAATATTCAAATAAGAGTTTGATAAAAAAATTGCTTTGCAGGAAAAGTAAATCTTGTGTAATTAACAAACAAGCCTTTTGGATAGACTTCAGTAGCATCCAAAGTTACTGACATGCTGGAGGTAAACACCAAGGTTAGACTTTCAGATAGATAGGTTTATACATGAATAAATATCATCAAACTGATGTTTGTGTTTCCTGTGCCTAAGAACTACGTAAACCAAAAACAAGATACAGTAAAAAATAGTGTTCAAAATCACTCTTACAGGGGCGCCTGGGTGGCTCAGGTCATGATCCCAAGGTCCTAGGATAGGCCAGGCATTGGGCTCCCTGCTGGGCAGGAAGCCTGCTTTCCCTCTCCCATTCCCCCTGCTTGTGTTCCTACTCTCCCTGTCTCTCTGTCAGATAAATAAATAAAATCTTAAAAAAAAAAAAATCACTCTTAACATTTGCCTAGTCCCAGGGAGAACATACAGCAGCAATGCAAAAACTTGGTTGAGAAGTTTCCTTGATACATCCGTGTATCTCAGAAATGTAATGGTATATTAAAAACTACCAAACATTCAAGTTAATGAATTTACCACAAACAGATCAGTCTAATATGTATTACTGATGACATCACAGGGTATGAAATTGTGATATTCTATCCAAATCTGGAAAAAAATTTATTCTTCCTTCTAAATGTGCTGACAGATGAATGTGAAAATCAACAAGTTTACATTAAATGAAAATAATTATATATACTTTATCAAGCCAGAGGATATTTAAGAATAATCACATGTACTGACAAGTGTATAACTGTCTAGTCAAGAAAATGTCTACAAAAGAAATTAAAACCTGCCAGGAGGCAAAAAGAATTTCAAGAAAATAAAATTTAAATTTTATTTAGAAAATAAATTTTTATATTTATTAGGAATATTTTTATATTATAAATTTATAATTTATAGAACATATAATGCATAAATATAAAATTTATAATATGAAATTATTTATATAAAATTTTATGCTTATAAAATAATAAAGAACTTAAAGAAAATCTAAAGAATAAGGCAGCAAGCCAAGTTAGTAATCAAATTAAGTTAGTAAGGAAAAAAAATCCTACAAGATTAGCAATTTGACATCAGAAAATATGTTCATAAAAAAAGCACTCAAAGAGAAAAAGCAGAGACCATGAAGGCAGACATCTTTTCAAGATAACACCCCTTATGTACCGGCATAAAAGAACAAATCAGACTACAGTTAAACACATGCTTTCAGTTCTATAATGACTTGACTTCAGTGAAATTCACTGACTCATCACAAATTATGAACTAAAATGAAATGGTAATATTTATGGTAGACAAGTGAAAAGTGTAAAAATAGTCAGAACTGAACAGAAATGACTTTTGTGATTTTCTAAGATTCATCAACTCACAAAATATATGAGAATCTTACTGACAGAACACCAACGAATGTTCTTCTTCTAACAATGATGGACAAAACAAATGGACCGAAAAGTTAATTAGCTGCCAGTGGAATGTTTACTACGTTATTTGTCGAAAATACTTTTTTTTGCTCATCAAAGTAATGGCCTTTGTAACAGTATTTCTTTTTTTTTTTTTTTTAAGATTTTTTATTTGTTAGAGAGAGAGAGTGAGCACAGGCAGACAGAGTGGCAGGCAGAGGCAGAGGGAGAAACAGGCTCCCTGCCGAGCAAGGAGCCCGATGTGGGACTCGATCCCAGGACGCTGGGATCATGACCTGAGCCGAAGGCAGCTGCTTAACCAACTGAGCCACCCAGGCGTCCCTGTAACAGTATTTCTAAATATTACTATCCAGCCACCCATTTTCCAGAGAGAAATATTCACAGTATTCTTTTCTTTGCACCCACAAACTTGGGAGAGCTACCAGGTTTAGTGTGAACTAGTTTCTCAGAGCCAGGATTTACAAAGGGAGTTTAAGACCAATATGGTCCCATTTCTTATTTGTTCCTTTCCTGCAAAGACCCATGAAAGCTCAAATACTTTTAATCTTGAAGCTTTGTATTCTTTTGATATTCACTGCTAAAAATTCCACTGTTTATTCCTTCCTTTGTGTGTCCTTGATACTTGACGAAGAACCTTTAGAAACCTTTGAAAAAAGTGGGATGTATGAGCATCCTCTTCCTTAACTGTTGAACATAGATCAGTAAGCAAGGAAAAGGATGCTAATATTTTATAGTATTTGGCTAAGTGTGTATTTCCTTTCAAGAATTCCCCTTTTGTGCTACATAACAAATCTAGGGTTGGGAATGTCTAAATGACAAATGATGCATAAGTATAGTGAGCTTTTAAAATACATTAGAGAAGTAGATTGGAATTCCCTATACCACCACTGTGAGACAGTTTTCAGCAAAGCACTGTGTGTCCTGTCCTCCCTCTAGTACATAGTTCATGGTACAGGTAAGGGGACAGGGAGTTGTTGGAAGGGATGGCTGTTCCTTCACCATTTTGCTTTTCATGGAGAAGATCCCAAATCAATGTTATATGGAAGCTCGGCTGTATGCTTTTCTTTGGAACCTTCTCCAGTGGGTATGCAACTGCATTTTTACTATGTCAATTATTTTTCGAAAACCACGGCAGCTTAATTTGAGTATTCTTTTAAGAGATCAAATGAATAAGGCTAATAATTAGAAAATTGGTCTGTTCCTGTAGATATTCCCCTCTTTTAAGAAAACTAGGTTTACAGTTAAAATTAGAATATTTTGAGTGAATACCATTGATGTTAATAAAAACCCTTGGGCTGTTTTTAGTGTTCCCAGATTAATGGAGAAGAGAGTATAGCACTGGATTACAGCACAAAGCCCTCTTACAGCCTTTGCTAGGAGAATGATTTCTTTCAAATGCTGCAGAACAGCTGATACTATTTCTATAGTACTTCCTTCTAGTTGGTGGAAAGGCATGTTAACTGGGATGCTCAGAATGAGGAAGAATGACTTCCTGACAAATGCTGCTTTTCTTCTTTATGCTTTCAATACTAGAAAACCACTCTGTTCAATGAATGTTGGCATGTCTACTACATGGGAGCTCTGGGCTAGGCAAGAGACATAGAAATACAAAGTGGGATAAAGAGACAAAAGATAAGTAAGATAGGATCTCTATTCTTCCAGGTGCTTAGTCTAGCACAACAGAGAAAATATGATGCCATCTCTGCTATAATGAAGTATTTTAATATATCATAAATAGTTGCAAGGATGGAGTGGATATCCATCCTTAATTTTATCTAGGGGAGTCCTGGGAAGATCCACAGAGGAGGTCATACCTAAATAATTTTAAAGGAAAGAACAGGATTGGCAAGCATGGTGCTGATGAAGGCTGAAAGATTTTCTAGACAAAAGATATAATTTTGGTGGAAACAATGTTCTATAAAATACTAAATAGTTTATGATTCTGCTGTTAGAAAACATGAAATAAAATAAAACAGGTTATTTAAAAACCTATGTGCTAGGGCACCTGGGTGGCTCAGTGGGTTAAAGCCTCTGCTTTCGGCTCAGGTCATAATCCCAGGGCCCTGGGATGGAGCCCCACATCGGGCTTTCTACTTCACAGAGAGCCTGCTTCCCCCTCTCTCTCCCTGCCTGCCTCTCTTGCCTACTTGTAATCTCTGTCTGTCAAGTAAATAAATAAAATCTTAAAAAAAAAGTGAAAACCTATGTGCACTTAATTTTCCAAGGCAGGGGGAAGAAGGTACACAGCATTCCTCATGCTTAGTTGGCACAGAAGTCCCTTTGAGCAGAACGTCTTTGACAGAGTAGTGGTTTTGGGGATATACTATGAGAAATCCATACTAAATCATCTCTATAGTCCCTTCTGCTCAAATTAGTATGTCTAAGAAGAATTCAGAGAAGAAACTAATACTAGCTATCTTACTATCTTAATATAAAACTTCTCAAGCTATCACAAAATTCAGCATGTTTTTAATGTAACTAAGGCTCTAAGAATTCAAAATATGGGGGAAAAGATTTCTTGACAGCCGGTTTCAGAAATGTGTAAAAATCACTTGATACGAACCCATCCTAAGAGATGGGGATGTCAGACATCCACACTTTGCCTAGTCTAACTATTAGCAGAGGCCAGAGTTTGTCACTAAGATTTGCCCCTTTCTACTCACTCTCTGCCAAGGACTTAGGTCTTGGGTGAAGATGAGATATCAGCCAAAGGAAAACAAAAACAAAAACAAAAACAAAAACCCTGAGAAGCCATTTTCTCTCATCTCCACATGACTCAAGTAAAGCCCCAGAATATGAAATAAAATAGGGACCTGGGGCACAGTCTTCACTTCACTGCAAACTCCCAGAGCTCTGGCACAGTGGGAGCACTCTTGTGTCTTTGGCACTAATAGCCGTGTTCCCGGCAGTAACTGGTGGGAAGGCGGTCAGAGCAGAAAGAGCAGGAGGAGCAGTGAGACCAATGTGGCTGGAGGAGGCAAAGGCAACAGACAGGGAGGCAGCACTGTCCAGAGATAACTACAAGGCAACAGACCAAATGCATTCACGAGCCATGTCAGACCCACACTGGGGAGTTTAAGAAGTATTGCAGGGGGGTGGCTTGGTGGGGTGTCTTAAGGGACTGATGGGGGCAATAGCCACTCAAACCAGTAAAATCTGAGTTGTACACATAATAAAACCTAAAAGACTTCTTATTCATCAGAGGTGACATAATTTGAAGGATACGTTTCTAGTATAGGGTAGAAACAGAAGTCATACCACACACCTAATCAAAAAGTATGGCACAGTGATAAGGGGAATGAATTCTGGAGCTAGACTGCCTGTGTTCAAATCCAAGGTCTGACACTATTAGCTATGGCTTTGGCCCAAGGTATTTACCTTCTCTGTACCTCAACTTCCTCACTGTAAAATGGGGATAAAAATACCTACCACATAGTGTCAGTAGGGTTAAATAAGCTAATGTATATGTAGAGTGCCTAAAAGGAAGTTAACCTCCCAACTTCCTCCTGTTAATTATATGATGCACTTTCCTATGTGCCTTTCACTGTTTTAAGCCCTTTGCATATAGTTCTCATCTAACAGAATTTTAAAGTGAATGAACAGGAATGAAGCACTTAAAAAGTGCCAATTACATGGTAGGCACCCAAATAAATTTAACTACTAAAATTACTACTATTATTATTCATGATAATGATGTTGATTAAAGCTACACTTTAGGGAGCACCTCCTCTGACTAGGTACTATGCTAGATGTTGTCCATAGAGTGGCTCTAATTCTCACCACAGCTTCAAGGTGAAACACACCATCCTCATGGTGGGGCAAAGAAACTCTTACAGAAAGATCAAGTAACTTGACTAAGAATTCATAGTAAGTGGATTTCTGAGTTTTAAAACTGGGTTTCTTTGGCCTCAAAGTCCCATCCTCCTCCTTGCACACTATGTTGGTTTGTATTTTCTTTTAACAATACAGTAGTTGAAAAACAGATGAAAATAGCAAAATACAACTGTGTTTTTCTAGTTTCAGGAGGTAACTGCTGTACAAGTCTACGAGGTGGTCTGTTCTCTGTGGGGAGCCAGGAGGGAGGCAGGGAGACAAACAACTGTTTCTTTAATATTTGTTCCTGTAAAGTACATACATTCATGTACCCAACTAGAACAAAAATGATAAAATATTAACATTTACTAAATACAGGTGAAGTTTTATGGCTGTTCATTATACTATTCCCTAATATTTTCCCTCTGTATTTTTCTATATGGCCAAAATCTTTAAAAATAAGCACATGGTATGGAACTACTACTCTCTTCATTGTGGGAGGCTTCAAGAACCAAAGAATAAAAGGACTGGGGAGTTTGGAGATTCATCAAGTCCTAACTGCCATTAACCAGATATGTGATCATCAGTAATTCACAACCTTTCTGGATTTCCAAAACTTACCAAATCAGATCAGACTACAAGGCAATACTTCAGGGTCATCCAATGTGAACATTATGACTCATTTATTAATGCCACTATTTACATGCTATAGTCCTGAAAGGGAAATATAGTATCAAAAAATATAAACCTCAACATGACTCCTAAACTCCCTTATTTGTTAAATCTGAAGAGTACCTCCTAATAGTTTATTTGTGCAAATTATTCTTTGCCACTCCTATGATCTAGTGGTTCCCAGTATTTTAAACTGTGAGAATCCTTTCTTAACATCACCAGCAAGGTACACATGTGGACCTGCAGACCCTGTGAAAACTTAGGCTAGAAAATACTAAACATACAGACTCTGTATACTTGATGGTCACTATCATAGAAGCAATAAACCTAATTATGAAAAGGGATGAGTATTATATTAAAAGACTCTCAAAGCTCTCTCAGGGGCGCCTGGGTGGCTCAGTGGTTTAAGCCTCTGCCTTCGTCTCAGGTCATGATCTCAGCATCCTGGGATTGAGCCCTGTATTGGGGCTCTCTGCTCAGCAGTGAGCCTGCTTTCCCCCCCCCTCCCCCGCTATCTCCCTACTTCTTCTCCCTCTCTCTATCTGCCTGCCTCTCTGCTGACTTGTGATCTCTGTCAAATAAGTAAATTTAAAAAAATCTTAAAAAAAAAAAGCTCTCAGAAATGTCAAACTGTCAGGACAAACATTCAGAAAGGAGAAACCACAAAACACGGATTTTTAGGTTGTTTTACATTAAAAACTCTAGTTTTTTTTTAAAAAATGAATTAACCACAAATTTCTCTTTCTTAAAAGATAAAACCATTTTTGCATATTTAAGTGCTATAAGTCAAGAAGATGTGAAGTAGTAGCTAGAAATGATAAATGAAGCATGGATACTTTCTGGCCAAGTCTCAGCTGCACTTGTGACAATGGCCAATCTGAATTCTAATTCCTATGGTTCCAGGGCTCTCTGCAGCCACACAGCCCGTTTTTGTCTTATCTGGTGTCATATTTTCAGAAATGCTTGATCTGTGTCATAAAAGTGATGGTTTGCTTTTTTAACACGAAGAAAATCTGGGGTATGTTAATATTTAATGTGTCATTTTGAATACTAACCTGAAAACCCAAACACTGCTAAAATATTTTCATCTTGTATTATTAAAAATTTTGTTTTTTGAGGGGTACCTGGTAGCTCAGCCTGCTGAGCGCCCAACTCCTGATATCAGCTAAGGGCATGATTTCAGGGTAGTGGGTTCCAGCCTCATGTCATCGAGCTCTGTGCTCAGCAGGGAATCTGTTTTAAGAATCCCTTTCTTCCCTCCCCCACCAGCTTGTGAGCCCCCTCTCTCAAATTAAAAAAATATATATATTTTCAGAGAATGCATGTCATTCATTCAGCCAATTATCATTCCTTACTTATGTAATAAGAGTAGACATCACTATAATTTACTTTTTTTTTTTAAAGATCTACTCTCTTAGATACAATTTATTCTTTAAACTGAAAGCGTGACTAACCTTTGGTTAATTACATCTGGTATTTAGGACACAAGCTTGACGTGTTTGGATTAGACAACATAAATATTTTATTTACTTATTTTTAAAAAGATTTTGTTTATTTGTTTGACAGAGAAACACAACGACAGAGGGAACACACGTAGCGGGAGTGTGAGAGATAGAAGCAGGCTTCTCCCTGAGTAGGGAGCCCGACTGAGGACTCGGTCCCAGGACCCTGGGATCATGGCCCCAGAGGAAGGCAGACGCTTAACAACTGAGCCACCCAGGCGCCCCAACATAAACATCTTATATGGAATAAATTCTAATGCCCTACACTGTATGTTTTTTTGTTTTTCAGTTCAGGATTTTAATACAAAACATCATTCTTCAGTGGGTTGTACAATTAATCTATCTACAATAGCAGGTATAAATCAATCTGTCATACAGTCTAGCTCCTCTTGAAAAAAAATCACTCTCTACTTACATAGTCCAATAAGTAAGTGGAAAAAGCTGCAAATGTTTGATGCCTAGCAATAAATTAAGCCAAAACACCACAAATGTGCCAATAAACTATAAATAATAGTCATGTAAAATTCTCAAATAAAATCTTTTAATTCTGTTACTGGTGTGTTTGCTAGTGTTCATGTTCTCAATCTTTCACTGATGAGATAACATCTTGTTCATAACTACCAAAAGTACCAAATGGATTACTGTGAAAGAGATACTTGGATTTCCAACTTGACTTCAGGTATCTCCCCAAATGACCTACGGCCAAGTTGTGATCAAATAATCTCCATATTATTATTATTCTCTAGGTGACTGAGGTCTTCCTACCAGACGCTGAGACTAATGTCCTATGTTCCTTACTCCTCTTCAGTTATTCCTTGGAATAATTTCTTCTCACCCATTTGCCCACCTATTTCCATTCAATGAGTGTACACATACCCATCTTTTTTTTTAAATTAACATATAATGTATTATTTGCCCCAGGGGTACAGGTCTGTGAAACGCCAGGCTTACACACTTCACAGCACTCACTAGCACATACCCTCCCCAAAACACATACCCATCTTAAAACAAAAACCTTTGGGCCAATCAGTACATTCACGGGAAGGTTTTGAAACTTGCAAAGTGCTGAATCATGTTTACATTTATGTTATGTTTTCTACAACTAGTTTTGGAGGCATAAACTTCCTCTAAGAATACTAGCCACCTTATGATGAGATCAGGAGTGAACCTAACTTCTTTGTTCACTAACTTGGCATAAGCTACCGGTTTGTAGTTGAAAAAAACTAAGAATTACAAAGTGAAACACAACATTCTAGAATGGAATGACAAGGAAGGAAAAAATCCTCCTTCAGTAGGTGGCACTCTTTCCTTAGAAATGTAGTTTAGGCGACTTAATATCAAAGATGTCATCCACCCCCCCTACTTGTTTTTTTTTTAATTATTTTAGTCACCATACAGTATCATTAGTTTTTTTTTTTAAGATTTTATTTATTTATTTGACAGAGAGAGATCACAAGTAGATGGAGAGCCAGGCAGAGAGAGAGAGGAGGAAGCAGGCTCTCCGCTGAGCAGAGAGCCCGATGCGGGGGCTCGATCCCAGGACCCTGGGATCGTGACCCGAGCCGAAGGCAGAGGCTTAACCACTGAGCCACCCAGGTGCCCTGTATCATTAGCTTTTAATGTAGTGTTCCATGATTCATTGTTTGTGTATAACACCCAGTACTCCATGCCACATGTCCCCTCCTTAATACCCATCACCGGGCTAACCCATCCCAACACCCTCACCTCTGAAACCCTCAGTTTTGTTTTCTGTAGTCCATAGTCTCTCACTGTTTGTCTCCCCCTCTGATTTTCCCCACTTCATTTTCCCTTCTTTCTCCTAATGTCCTCCATGCTATTCCTTACGTTCTACATATAAGTGAAACCATATGGTAATTGTCTTTCTCTGCTTGACTTATTTCACTAGCATAATCCCCTCCAGTTCCATCCATGTCAATGCAAATGGTGGGTATTCATCCTTTCTGATGGCTGAGTAATATTCCATTGTATATATGGACCACATCTTCTTTATCCACTTGTCTGTTGAAAGGCATCTTGGCTCCTTTCACAGTTTGGCTATTGTGGACATTGCTGCTATGAACACTGGGGTGTATATGCCCCTTCTTTTTACTACATCTGTATCTTTGGGGTAAATACACAGCAGTGCAAATTCTGGGTCATAGGATAGCTCTATTTTTAACTTTTTGAGAAAGGGGAACCCTCTTACACTTTTGGTTGGAATGCAAGTTGGTACAGCCACTTTGGAAAAAGAGGTATCACTTTAAAGAAAAGACACATTAATTCTGATATCCTGTTCCAAATATAGTCTGAATTATTACTTTCTGTCTACCTAAATAATGTCTTCTTCATTTCAAAAGAATTCTGGAGGTGTTCATAAATATGCCATTTTTTTTTTCACTGTAGCAAAAGCTACAATTTAGAAGAGCCAAATAATTGCATTTATTTTAAAATGGCAGGTTCTGACTTACTTAGCCTAGTATATGCTTCAAAAGACAGTCATTATGACCATTTCTAATTTTAATAATTCAGTTATAAAAAGAATAATCTGAATGAAAATGGGGCAAAGACTGTACTTATATAAATTACTATTTTCTTTATTGCTGTTTAAAAATGTGGCAGCATCTCTTTTTCATAAGCATGCATGTGAATATTCTCTTTACTTGGAATAACTTTGACTCAATTCATTACCACTCTGGCTGATACTTAACCTTAAAACTTTTAAGTTGAAAAATGGGAACAAAGTTAACAATAAAATGTAATTTATCTACTATGCAGAAGAAGAAAAACATAAAAATAAAATTTGTCTAGTTTTCTTTAGGAATATCTCTTAGTCTCAATGCCCTGTAGTTGCCATCTTATCACTCAAGTTCTAGAACCATCTTTACGTTAGAGAAACTGTCCCAGATACTGCTGTTAGCCTTCCCCACTAGCCACAGCCCCTCTAACTCAGTAAGAGGTTGGGGTGAGGGGTCAATACCTCCATCCCCACTGAATAAATAGTACTATTATAATGGTCTCTTACATATCTGTCTCCAACACTTGACTATGAGGGCAAGAAATGATCCTTGAGGGCAGAAATGGGTCTCAACATGTGCCCGCCCTAGCAGAAAGCTTGGCATATGGGGGGTACTTAATAATTAAGTGCTCAGTAAAGGAACAGGTTGATCATTCCCCTTATGCTGTATTTTTCTTAAGGGTAAGGCCCATGTCTTACTTGTCTTCCATTCTAATATTACAGACCTTCTAATGCTTGGCACCTGTACATAGCAGGCTGGGAAGAAGCAATGCCTTTTCAGTATGAGCCTCTAGACCAGAAAGATCTCTAGGATGTAAATAAGCTTCACTGAGACCTTTGTTTAAACCAAGTATCCACCATTAGTTTTAGGGGCTGCAGAAAGAGCAGGGGTTAGAAGGGAAGAGCAGGGATTACCCCTTGTGAAGTGAAAGATTTCATCCCCTGTAAAAAAGTCAAGAACCATGAGCCTAGACATCTGTACTTCAGTGAAAAAACTTTCCAATAACTTTGGAGCTTATGACTCTAATTTTGCTAATGCCTGTTGATTTTCCTATGGTTAATAAGAATAAAAAGTCTTGAAGAAAACCTCAAAGGTTTTGTGTCTGGGAGGGAAGAGGCAGAAGCCATGAGACTACATCTTACTGTGAAGCAAACTCAGAGGGAACTAGCTAAGGGGGCCAGTGAATGGGGTGTGTCCAGGGAAGGGGAGGTGTTGGAACCCCAAATCCATACTCCTCAAACCAGGGTTCTCCTAGTTTAGGGAGATATAGGTGGCAGGATGCATTTGAAGCCGCAGTATAACCATGAAAAACAGACCATCTATTTCTAGAATGCCAATTTTATTCTAAGATTTGAGAGAGGGGGGACAGTGAAAGTTTTGTGTTAATAATACAAAGATGACTAAAACAAAGTTCAAAAGAATTAATTAATGTAAACCATGAGGCTATAGACTTGAGAATCAATTTTGTTCATTATTTCAAGTAAGCTTTCTAAGGATGGCAGACTGCATGGGACACTCCTGGGTTCTTTCTAACAGAACTGAAGGGATGGCCAAAGTGTTCACCAATAAGCTAAAGCAGCTGTTCTCAACCTCGTTCCAATCACAATATGATGTTTACATAAACAAGATACAACAAATCTTAAAAAATTGTTTAGACAGTGTAATTTATCAATGGCACAGCAACTAGCCATATGTAACCAATAAGTC
Organism: Taxidea taxus jeffersonii; assembly: GCA_003697995.1. NCBI lineage: Eukaryota > Metazoa > Chordata > Mammalia > Carnivora > Mustelidae > Taxidea > Taxidea taxus. The sequence continues at coordinate 26,138 of RCUC01125772.1, read as the reverse complement.
ACCCTCTACCTAAGGCAGAGATAAGATAAACTGCATACCTGCCAAGTATAAGCCATCTATCTACCACTTTCCATCCAAGAAAGCCTACCAATTATGCAATGTATGTAATATTTACAGGGATATTTCTAAGTATGTTCTGAAGTATTTTTCTAAAAATATGTAAAAACTTTGATACTTTATTATTACCAAGAAAGTACTCTTGGATCCCCTCCCCAGCTGCATCACTACACCACACCTTCAAAATCAAAATCTGATTGCTACCCGTCAGGTATGCATGCTGACCAAGTTAAAAATGGGACAATGACACTATTTCTATGAGGTAACTACACATAATAATCAGGAAGGGGTAGAGAAATGTAAGGAACCCCAAGAGGGCTGGGAAAGAAAGCAATCTTCTGAACACTTGGGGCACGGAAAGACACTTAACAAAAAGTGTTCCTTGGGACGCCTGGGTGGCTCAGTTGGTTAAGCAGCTGCCTTCAGCTCAGGTCATGATCCCAGCGTCCTGGGATCGAGTCCCACATCGGGCTCCTTGCTTGGCAGGGAGCCTGCTTCTCCCTCTGCCTCTGCCTGCCACTCTGTCTGCCTGTGCTCGCTCCCTCTCTCTCTCTCTCTGACAAATAAATAAAATCTTAAAAAAAAAAAAAAAAGTGTTCCTTGTCATCTGTAGACAAGTCCATAAAACATGAACAAACTGTGTATGCAGAAACCATGAAATGAGTTCCAAGCACACTTAAAACACTTATGTTTTGTCAGAACATAATCTCTATAAGAGCTGGATTTTTTGTCTGTTCCATTGCTGGTGTATTCCTAGCACTTGGCACATAGCCAGATGTGTTGAGTAAGTGAATGTTCTGCTATGTCATGAACTATAATAACTTAAACACAGAGAAAATGCCCATCTACATATTTCATAACCGTAGCAAACTTAATCAGACTGGCTTCCTATTCACCACTCAGACAAGTGCCCTCCAAGCCTCCTCCTCAAGAAATGTCAGTGTTTCAGAAAAGCAAGCTCCATACTTGAACAACAAAACCTCCTCTCTCTGCTCCATCTCTTCAGCTCATAAGCATTCCTCCTTCTCCTAGCCTTCTATACAAACTAACCAAATCAATCCTGAAATGCTTCTTTGCCTTTGCTAACCAGTAGGCTTTCCCCTGCTCCATGAGCTTCTCAAAAGTGAGTCTGTGCTTCCTCACTGCTCTCACTCCCTATTGAAGCACAGCGGCTCTGATGCCCACCACTCCACTAAAACTGCTGATCAGGAGACACACACCGCCACCCTTGCATTCCCTGCCCAGTGGCACTGCTGCTGCTGACTGTTTTCTTCTTGGACAAAGTCCTCTCCCCTGCCTTTTGGGTGTCATCTGTCTTGTGATATCTCAGGCTCCTTTGCAGGTTCTCCTCTGCTCTCCTGCCAGGAAATCCTGGCACTCCTGAGAAGAAGGAATCTGAGCTAGGATTTCCCTACCATTTCAGAGGTCCACATATGAGCCAGGGCCTATCTGTAACAGAATTAAAATTGCCCACAGCAACTTCCCATTCATTCCTCAATCCTCAGCAACTGTGAGAGATTCTGAGCAACCCAGAGTTCAGCTGAGCAAAGGTATCTTTTTTTTTTTTTAAGATTTTATTTGACAGAGAAAGACACACCGAGAGAGGGAACAGAATGAGAGAGGGATCAAAAGCAGGGGAGTGGGAGAGGGAGCAGGCTTCCCACTGAGCAGGGAGCCTGATGTGGGGCTTGATCCCAGGACTCTGGGATCATGACCTAGGCCGAAGGCAGACGCTTAGCAACTGGGCAACCCGGCGCCCCTGAGCAAAGGTATCCTTACAAACACTCATGAGAAGCCATGAAACTTCAATTACAAAGTTGGAATTATTACAACTGCAATAGATATAAGATTAAGCATATCTTACTTTCCACAAGTTATTTTCTTAAAAGATGTATATAAATAAAACATACCTAATAAAATAACTTTTAGGAGTTTGATGCATCATTCTTGCTTTTTTTCTTGGGGGTGTGTGTGTGTATGTGTGTGCCAACTTAAACATTTTTAAGAGGCCTTTCTTAAGGCATAGGAGTACTTCTTCATCTTTTTTCTTCACTGCCTACATCATTTGTACACTAAAAGGATAATCAACAAGCAGCATTTATGAAGCTGTCCTCGTATCCAGTATAAGTACGAATACTGTCAAATCCAGGTAGAATGGACAACTACTCCTTTTTTCTCCAAGAGTTTTTCCTGAAACTAGCTACCAGGAACTAGCTAGGGAACACAAGAATTGAACCATCTTCTTACCTACCCAACTGAGCTCCTAGCACAGTATGCCAGTATGCCAGTAAACATGGACTGAGTTGAAATGATAATGTAAGTTTCTATAAGGAGCACATATGTAAGATTTATAGGTCAGCAAACACATTACCATTATATTTAAGAAAACAAAATAAGAGAATAATGTACATCTAAGGGCAAAGATATTTATCTTGCCCTGAAGATTTCATTTTTACCTGAGTGGCCTTTCTATAGTTAAACTCAAAGATAATCTCCTTTGTTTGTGGGGGAGGCATAGGGTCAGGGAGATTACAGAATTCGCTCAAAGCCACTAAGCTCTTTTAATTATCAAAGAAGATGCCTGCTGAACACAAACTAAAGATCCCATACTTAGTAGGCAGGCATTTGTTAACATATTACAGATAAGAACAACATCAATAAGAGAATAAATGGACTAGAATTCATTTAGGCATATCTGTATATTGGATTGTAGCCTTAGATACTGACATCTTTCCTCAAATTAGTAAACAGGAATAGTCAACAATTAAAATACACCTACTAAAAGAATGCTAAAGTCTGAATTGAGCTTTAATTTAAAACCACTGGACATGAAAACTAGTTATTTTTTTCAGGACTCACTTATAAAGAGCTCTAATAACTACATTTAGGTATAAAGAAGTAAATTCCAAAATGTCTGAAACTCCCAAGGCAGCTACCTTAGAGTATGTACTAGGACACTCAAATGTAAGTTGAGGAGGGAGTGTGTACCCCAGCAGAGGGTCAGACTTTTCACTGTGCCTCTTCCTGATTCACTTGCTTGGGGAGGCTAACTGTTCTGAGGTATTCCCACCACCTGTAAAATGGGAACGATGGCTGTGTCACAGGGTGCGGGGGAGATAAAGTCTGTGTGTGCACTCTCTGAAGGCTGAAGATTCCACAGTATTAACAATGACCACTTTTAATGCACATTTGCCCCAAGCACATCTCCCGTTCTGTGGACAAAGTCCTGTGTATTAAGGAAGTCAACTACATTTGCAGCCTGGAGCCTGCTCTCTTCTCTAGCAGAGTAAACAATGAAGTCTAAATTTATATTGTGTTCACAACTGGCCTTATTTTATAAGAACTTCACATCACAATGAAAAATGTTAACATAGTTCACTGATGCTTCCTGTGTATTTTGGAAGACATAAACATAATTTAAAAAGTCACCCCCCCCAAAAAAAAAGTCACCACCAGATATGATTTTTACTTTAATAAAAGCCAAGACAAGGAAATAAATAACGGATAATAACCTGTGTGTGCTACTGTAATTCAAACCTATCCTGATTTAATATGTATTTTTATATATATCATATATATACATACATGCACACACACATACATATATACACACACAGTGTGTGTGTGTGTGTGTGTGTGTGTGTGTGTATGTATAAAAGACTATTTAAAGCTTAAGGTCATAGTCAAATTATGAGGGTTCACAGCCAGGCTTCACTGCCTAGCTAGCTGCCAAGTTACCTCACCTCTCAGAGTGTCTGCTTTCTCACTTGTAAAATGGGAATAAAACTGCACCTCACAAGGACAGTGCAAGGCTTAAGTGAGAGAAACTATATAATGCACCCAGTGGACCAGGCATGGAGGAAGCGAATTATTATTGCTCCTTCCAGTGAGACCAGCACATAGGAGTACAAGGCTGAACTAGAATGAGCTGAGGGAACTCAGCCCTGGCCAGCCGCTGCAGCCTGGCACTCCAGGTTCTGCTCAGCCCCGTTGGTGTAATGCCACTGTGATATTTAGAGAGGCAGGTGCCTGCACTCTGGAATTCTAAAGTGCTGGGACCATAAATCCTAGTGCATTATTTCTACCCTTTGAGAGCATTTTCATATACATCATCTCATGTGATCTTCTCCAATTCTGAAGTAGGGAAGGTATTACTTCCAATTCACAAATGAGGACAAACTCAAAGAGGCTGGAGTACTTGAGTCAATCTCCTGCAAAGTTGAGAAGACAGTACTAGGGACAGGCCAGATGGTGTGAGCCAATGCTCACATGAGTCTACCATGTGAGAAGCAGGGAGCCTGCTTCTCCCTCTGCCTCTCTGCCTGCCTGTGTGCTCTCTCTGACAAATAAATAAAAATAAAAAATATTTAAAAAAAATAAATAAATGCAGAAGTGAACATGCTACCAATTTTTTGAAAGGATAGTCCAAAGCCCCTCTGATAGTCCAATTAAACTTGAATTACAAAATGAACAATTAGGAAAACATTAAGTTACAAATCAGGGGTTAACAAAAGATTAAGGCCTGAGTCTTCTGTGGTCCATCTCCCTCTGTCAGAGTCTAACTACCTTGTAATAAATAAGCCTGATTTAAGTTTTGTAGTTAACTGGTTGTAAAGATTGACTCTAGCTAATGTGGCTACCACTGCCACCAGTAATGGTCTCTTCTTTTCTCCACCCACCCATTCCTGATCTAGTCTCCTACAAAAGTTCCACTGGTGGCTTCTTTGCTCCAGCAAGGCAGAACAGGTCAATATCCTGAGCGAGTATTATCCAAAAGCAATTCTGTGGTATCTGAACTGAACTAGGGCAAGGAGTCCACCCCAGCCTCAGCTGCAGCAGAGCAGAGGACCCCTCTTTGCCCAGGATCCAGGGTGAGACCCAGTGATGTTTCCTTCCCAGACTTACAGGAGACCCCCCAAAATAACTACTGGGCTGCTGGGCAGAAAATGAAAGCCACAACAGCTAAGAGTGCTGACTTCACAATTTCCTCCATGACATATAATCCTGGAGGAGAGGTGGTGATGGCTGTCAGGTCTTCACAGTGTTCAAACCCCAGATTCTTATACATCAGTCTAAAAACCCAAGATTTTAGGGGTGCCTGGGTGGCTCAGTGGATTAAAAACCCAAGATTTTATCCCATTTTCACAGGTAAAAGTGCTGTAGAAGAAAGAACTGGAATGGTGAAATTATAAAATTTCCAAGGTATCTTCATGGTTAATGGAAAGAAGATAGAATATTGTATTTTAAAAGATTTGTTTCAGGTGGCTAACAACACATGGGAAAAACTGAACATCTAAAATATATCCTTTAAGCAGAAACTTTTTACAAAACATTAAGTGCTATTACCAATGTTTTTGATGCAGGCAATCTCCCTTAGTACACTTAAAAAAAAAATCAATCTTAGATAAGGTATTTTTTAAAAAATCAATTAATTGATAGCATGTACTTTTCTAGGTCTTTGAGCTAAATTCTGTGACAGAGTTTAAAACAATCTGACTTCAGCCAATATAAAATGTAGCTCCTGTGCTCAAAGTAACATACTGGGGCAGGAGTAACTCAACAGCATGAAGACAGAAAACCAGCCTAGGAGTAAAAGTATGGGATAAGCAACTCAAAGCATGGAGCAGACTTATTGCAAAGGCAGACCCTATCAATGCTCAATAAATGATTTATAAAGATTTATTTTTAATAAGCAACTGGGAAATACATGAAAATGTATGAATGCAATGGCATTATAGGAAACTCGCTATAGCAAAGAATTCAGCTTTGGTGGCTTACTGAAAACCTTGCAATATCAAGTCCCAGAACAACCTGTCAGCACAAATGAAAAGGCAAGACCTACATGCGTGTTTGGGGACTGAGGGAGGGGTGAGGGATGTATATGTGTTACAGGCGGGGACTATGAAACGGACAGAACTCAGAAAACATAATTTCATCTTGGTTCAGTGTATGGTCAACTATATTATCTACTCAGATAAGAAATTTCTACTAATTTGTTTTTAGTAATTAAAACCTGCAACAGTCACTATTTTAGGGAACCTTTGATGAGAATAAAGCATTATATTACACAATGTAATTCTGAGCACATTTCTTTACCAAGCTGCTGTATTTAGAGATAAGCTGACTTCAGACACTAATGGTTTTCTACCATTCTTCCAAAATTTGGCCCAGGAAGTAAGAGAAAGAGAAAGCAAGTAGGAGAAGAGAAAGCAAGAAGTTCTTGAGCATAAACCTTTTCTCTTTGGTGCCAAAACTGCCTTTATGGATCTAAGCCCCAAGAGAGAAGGCTTTGTTCTCATGCATCTTTGGCACTATTTAAAACTCCTAGCAAATCCTCCTGCAGTGGAGGGAATGTTCCACCATGCACTTATAAAACTGAAGGATGAGTTCAGTTTGCATTGTGCAGATGACAGTCTGACCTGCCTTACCAGTAGTAACAAAAACTATTGCGAGTTATCACAATCAGTCACAATAAGCTAGAAGAATGGTGTTAATGCAACAGAGACTCAAAAGAACTTGCTCTATTTCTTATCACAGCTGTGTTTGTGAATAAATCAGGTGCGTGTAGCATGTAGTAAGTGCTCCCAGATGTGTGAATAACTGATCCCAACATTCAGAACTAAGTGTATGGGCTGTGACAGAAACAGGAAGGGTCAAGTATTCCTCACGACCAGGAATCTAAGACAAACAATATTAGTGTTGGATGTGCTCAGCAATGAATTAGAAGCAGCTTTAGTTCTGTGTATGAAGAATAGCAATGGGCCAGAGAGTTTTCTGTGGACATGCTTCAAGTCGGTATAATCACAATGATTAAGTCAGTTAAAAAGTCCTATTCTGGGCGCCTGGGTGGCTCAGTGGGTTGAAGCCTCTGCCTTCCGCTCAGTTCATGATCCCAGGGTCTTGGGATGGAGCCCCACATCCGGCTCTCTGCTCAGCAGGGAGCCTGATTCCCTCCTCTCTCTGTCTGCCTCTCTGCCTACTTGTGATCTCTCTCTGTCAAATAAATAAATAAAATCTTTTTTTTAAAAAAAGTCCTATTCTGGGACACCTGGGTGGCTCAGTTGGTTAAGCGGCTGCCTTCGGCTCAGGTCATGATCCCAGCATCCTGGGATCAAGTCCCACATTGGGCTCCTTGCTTGGCAGGGAGCCTGATTCTCCCTCTACCTCTGCCTGCCTCTCTGTCTGCCTGTGCTCTCTCTCTCTCTCTCTCTAACTAATAAATAAATAAAATCTTAAAAAAAAAAAAGTCCTATTCTACATCTACTTGAAAGTCAAATTTTTCTATAACCTGAGCCCCAAATTATTAGATTAAAAAAATTCACAGTGAAATTCATACTTAATAGGAATTGCCAACTCTTTTCAAAGTATGTGAAAATAACCCCGCCCAATACAATTAAACTTGAATTTTCACAATCAGGAAACAATACAACTAAGCGTCATCAAACAGCACATTTTAAAGTTTTAAGTAAAAAGGAAAGTATGTATGCATATGGCCATTTATGGGAAGAACTTTATAAACATATGCAAAAGTTCAAGGAGAGCTTTGCCTATTAGAGGTTACCCCAGGGATATCCATCCTTATACAACTAAAGCTGAAGTAAAGAAAGACAATTTTTAACAGTATAGTTACCAAAAATTAGGCTTATTTTTTAAAAGATTTTATTTATTTGTCAGTGAGAGAAAGCACAAGCAGGGGGAGCAGCAGAAGGAGAGGGAAAAGCAGTTTCCCTGCTGAGCAGGGTCTGATGTGGGGCTCTGTGATGTGATGCCTGAGCCAAAGGCAGCCAGTTAATCGACTGAGCCACCCAGGTGTCTCCCAAAATTAGATTTAAAGTTATTTTCAAAATTCCTAACAGAATCTGTTAAACACAAACATGCTAACTACTCAGTCCTAATTTCTCTCCACTTTGCAAAATACTATTCTCCCAGTATAGTTATAGGCTTAAGTATTGGGGCGCCTGGGTGGCTCAGTGGGTTGGGCCTCTGCCTTCGGCTCAGGTCATGATCTCGGGGTCCTGGGATCGAGCCCTGCATCAGGTTCTCTGCTCAGTGGGGAGCCTGCTTCCCCCTCTGCCTGCCTCTGCCTACTTGTGATCTCTGTTTGTCAAATAAATAAATAAAATCTTAAAAAAAAAGTAAGTATTTTCTTATCATTTAAGGTCACTTAACAAACATGATTTCTTTTTTCTGAACTTTCATCAATTCTCCTTTGTATTTCTCTTTAGAGCTGATATCCAGGTTTAAAATTCCAAAAGTCTGCAAGTTCAAAAGCTAAAATGTTGTTTCAGTAATTATTACTAAAGATATACATAAGAGGTAATTTTCAAATTGAGTTAGTGGAAAGTTGCTAGAGCTTTGAGGGAACCAAGAGATTATGTAAGTCAACCTCTTCTTTTCACAGGTGAGAAAACCAAACCCAGGAGACCAGCCTTATGTCCTCACAAAGTGAGGAGATCCCTGATCTATGTAGTACCAATGATATGCTTTATCCCTCATCACACAGTTTTGAAAGTTGTGTTTTCTATTATTTTAGCAAATAATTTCAAAATAATAAAGAAAATAAACTGCTCTCAAGATGATGTATCTACTTTTGCTAAACTAATGGCAAATGGTAAGGTAACCTTGAGTCTCTTAACTTCATCCTCATCTGTACAAAGTATTAATTAGTGAGTCTTCATAGTTACTTGCAGTGATATTACTGACAGTTAATGTTTACTGAGTAGTCTTCTGGGTCAAGAATCATGCTTCATTATCTCATCTAATCACTCCATTCACACCATTTTTGAGGTAGGACATTTGAAGTTCAGAGTAAGTGATTTCCCCAGAGTCCAACAGTAGTAAGTAGCTAACAGGCCTGACTCTTAGGATGCAGGTTCCCAATCACTACACTCCATCTCCAAAATATAAATGTGCAGTTCCAAAACCACATTCAGGATCAAAGTGGATGGAATTAGTTTTACAGGAGAACACTTTTCAATCTGTGAACCTTTGAAACTATGAGAGCTGTTGGCAGTGCAAAGATCCACAGCTCCCAGACCTGTGGTTGCAGACTATCTTGCACCAGTTCTGATTTAACTCCTTTGGGCCTCCTAACCCAATTCCCAGCAACCTGTAATTACCTGTCAAACTACAAAAGCTTTTTATTTTGTCTTAAACACAAAGATCTAAGGACCGGCCAGTGGGAGCAATAAGGAAGCAGAGAGCTCTGTATAGCTCTCTGGACAGAGACAGAAATCTTGTCCCCAGCTTCATTCCTAAGCCCCATCTACATCCTGCTCTCCACCCAGACAGAGCTATCTCAATTATACTTGCAGTTCTCCATATCAGCAGAGGGCCTGCCCTCCCAACCCCTGCCACCCCAGCCATGAAACCTCCCTGGACGCCCCTTTCACCTGCTTAACAACTCCACATTCTTTGGGACTTGCCACGGACTTCCCATTTCCCAGAATACCCTCCCTATACCTGCCTCACTCCCAGCTGACTAAGGCCTGCACACTCCTTGTCACCAGTAGACTGTTACCTTCTTAATGTCCTTCATACCTAGGCTTCATCCCTGCTGGGTTCCTAGCACCTTGGTGCCTGGCTCACAGCAGTCACTCAAAGTGCTCCTGAAGGCACAGGCAGTGGTGGCGTCAGGGGGGTAAGAGCAATGGCAATGGGCATTCGCCCTGGCATGTTTACTACTCTGCCCTTTGGGTTCTCTACAGAAGAGTACAGACCAGACAAAAAGAGATTTCAAGTGATCCCACAACTGACATGCCTATCATCTATAGCCCATCAGCTTCCTAGAACCTTGCCTGAGGAGGCCAGGAAGCCGATATAAACCTTGGATGACATTCCCACAACACAGTCAAGCCCTGTGCTTGCAGCATTTGAGCATGTTTGTTCTCTGACTGGAGATGCTCTTGGATTATTTTCAAAGACAGCAATACAATACGTTGTGTGGCACCAAAATATTTTCCTGATATTGAACCTTTGAAATTTTAGTACAAATAGAAAAATCTGACTCATTTTACAATAATATATACTTTACAAACAACTCTGTAAACACTATTGTTCAGTGAGACATGACCATATATGCAGTGACAAAGGCAAAACTGAAGAGGTTTAAAAGTATAAAATCTAATTCAGATACTGAAGAACTCAAAACCAAAGAGTTCAGCAGAATTCCCAATACAGTAATGACTTCTGCAAATAGCCACATTTATATTTAGTAAAATGCCAGTAATTCTTTATTGCAAAGAGAATAAAAACATATTTAAAAACATCTCGCAATGGAAATAAAATGAGTATTCCAGATAGGGGAAATGGCACACTGAGAAAAAAGAGGGGCGAGCTGGGAAAACGTAATATGAGCATGGATGAACATGGATGAAAACACAGATGTCTGGAGGAGGGTGTCCTGAAAGGGGAGTGGAGAGGGGAGCAGAGCTGGTCACCAGGGGCTTCTGAGCTACAATAAGGAGTCTGGACTTCATTCAGAGGATGAAGGAAAGTTTCGTGGACAGAGGTGTCACGATCCAACCTGCACTGCAGAAGCCCCACTCTAACTGCAGTGTAGGGAAAAGACAGGAAGACATGTCTAAAAGTGGTACAAAGGTACGAAGAAAGCTTTCCAAGAACTGGGATGAGGTGATAGCAGCTATGGTGTAGATTCCAAAGCTAGCAGACAACTGGGCACACTAGAACTGGAGGCTGCTTGGATACTGAGGCTGAGAAAGCCAGTAGAGTAAGAGCACAGTAATTAGGGGAATGGTGGCAGGAATTAACAGGCATCCCAAACAACCTGGAGGTCTGAGGGAGAAGATGGGAAGGCTGGGGAGGACAGAGATTCAGTTTGGACAGGTGGCAACTGCAGTGCCTGCCAGAGCTCTACCTTCGAGAGAAACAAACCTGGAGGCAGTTGGATGCAGGGTTTTGCCAATGAGGCTTTCAAGGCATTTCAAGAACCAAAATATTAATGAGTCAGCAAACATATAGTTAATAATCTTGTGATTTATTCTTTCTCTTTAGTCAATGACTTTCTTTTAATTTTTGTACAAAACTTGAAATGTGGCTATTCAGGAGTTTAGGCTCCTGGTGTTAAGAAAAGGATCTGGAATAAAGAAAAGTATTTGTGGGGGGCGCCTGGGTGTCTCAGTTGTTAAGCATCTGCCTTTGGCTCAGGTCATGATCCCAGGGTCCTGGGATCGAATCCCGCATCGGGCTCTCTGCTCGGAGGGAAGCCTGCTTCCCCCTCTCCAACTCCTTCTGCTGTGTTCCCTTTCTTGCTGTGTCTCTCTCTGTCAAATAAATAAATAAAATCTTTATTAAAAAAAAAGAAATGTATTTGGGAACTTCCAAATGCTTGAAAATTTAGTGTATGATAAAGGGGATATATTGTGTCAATTAACAATGCAAAAACACCTAGTCATTTGGAAAAAATAAAGTCAGAGCCCTCTGTACCCCTTAAACTTCAGATGGATCAGAGGTTAAAGTATTTCTTTCTTTTTTTTTTTTTAAAGATTTTATTTATTTATTTGACACAGAGAGAGATCACAAGTAGGCAGAGAGGCAGGCAGAGAGAGGGGGTGGGGAAGCAGGCTCCCCGCTGAGCAGAGAACCTGATGCGGGACTCAATCCCAGGACTCTGAGATCATGACCTGAGCCGAAGGCAGAGGCTTAACCCTCTGAGCCACCCAGGCGTCCCAAAGTATTTCTTTTTTTTTTTTTTTAAAGATTTTATTTATTTATTTGTTAGAGAGAGAGAGAGCAAGCGAGCACAGGCAGACAGAGAGGCAGGCAGAGGCAGAGGGAGAAGCAGGCTCCCCGCCGAGCAAGGAGCCCAATGTGGGACTCGATCCCAGGACGCTGGGATCATGACCTGAGCCGAAGGCAGCCGCTTAACCAACTGAGCCACCCAGGAGTCCCCCAAAGTATTTCTTTTAAATACATAAAATTAGGGGTGCCTGACTCAATTGGTTAAGTGTCCAACTCTTGGTTTGGGATCAGGTTGTGATCTCAGGGTCGTGAGATCGAGCCCTGCAGCAGGCTCCACGCTCAGTGTGGAGTCTGCCTGAGATTATCTCTCCCTCTCCCTCCACCCACTGCACATGCTCTCTCTCTCTCTCACTCAAATAAATATATACAAATATATTTTTAAATACATAAAAATATTAGAAAACATTGGTGAATTGTGATTAATTCTGCAATGGAGAATAATAATAGCTATTACTTATACAGGGTTTCCCATGCACCAAGCACTGTTTGAAGAACTATACAAAGATGCAGTCTTTGCAACAACTATGAAGTAGTATCTTCATATCACAGTTAAGAAAACTGAAGTGAACTGCCCGGTTACCCTATTTGATAGTGGTGAAACTCTGATTAGAATTTACGTGTCTGTACTCTTAGATACTATGCAGCACTGCATCTCTAGGCCATTCTATAAGATCTAAACAGAAATAATGAAAAGAAAGAACTGATATTTGAAAAAATAATTAAAGCTTCTTTATGGAAAAATATTATGACTGAAATTCATAACTCACAACAGAAGTGGAGGAAAACAACTGCAATATATGTCAGAGCTAAAATTCTAATATACCAAGGACGATTACAAACCAGTAAGAAAAAAATGAACAATTCTTACCCATGTGTGAAAGGAAATATACCAAAAAATATGAAACTGATGATAAATAGGACAAGTTGTACAATGATGCTAAAAAGCTAACAAATATAAATTAGAATAAGAAACCATCTTTCATTCACCAAACTGGCAAAGAATGAAAGACTAATGATATGCAATGTTGGCCAAAATGCGGGGCCATGGGCACTCTCACATACTATGAGGTAAATATAAACGGTACAGTGTTTGACAGGGCACTTCAGCTACATAATCAAGTTTTAAATAAGCATGTCCTTTGACTCAGCAATTCCACTTCTGAATATTTGTTTTACAGAACTACAAGCACAAATTTATGAAAATGTATATACAATGGTAGTCACTAAAGCTTAATTTACAAATCCAAAAACAAACTACATCAATGTCTAAAAACAGGAAACTGGCTAACGTGACATACATAAGATGGAGTATTATTCAGTCATTAAAAGGCTCTGTGTTTATCATGATAACAAAAATATTGTCAAAAAAGCAAAGGAGAGTCTACAATGTGCAGTCCTTTTTGTTAAATGATAAAGATACAAATTTTAAAAAATAAATTGTTCTGTTGCTTTCAAAAGGATTGTATAAGAATTTTATTAATGAAGTTTAATACTATAAATTCTGAATCCCAGAAACATTAGGACCTCATACAACAGCCTGGAGATGTCAGTGTACCAGAGTAACTGAAACATATTTTCAAAATTCAAACACTAAAACTTTTTCAGGAATCTTAATATCTATATTAATCTGTCACATCTTTTATAAAATCTAAGTTTCAATAAATACACAAGAAGAATTTAAGAATACTAACAGAAATCCAAAAAATAAGAGATGTAGCCAATTTATTATCTTGAAGGAGAAAAAAGAAATGTGAAATGTCTATTCCAAAATACTTATTATCTTAGTGCATACAGACATGAAGAATGTTTCTGCAAGTAATTAAACCAAAAACCTTGCAGTCATCAAGTAAATTGATCAATGTTACAGAGTTGGAGCTTACTGCCTGACTCTTCACAGCCTCCCTAGGAAAAAGGTCAGTGTATACCAGGGGTGGTGATCAGTAAGTATCCTAAGGAAACTACAGGGTATAAAACGGCTCAGGCCAAGAAATAAAGCAAAAAAGATTTTCCCATACAGACAATCCACATGACATTTCTAATGAGTACCCTCCAATTTGACACAATTCTAAAGAACACTTCATTTATTCAGTATCATCAAGGCCATAGGACTATCTCTTCTAGGTAACTTAGAAGCTTACCACTTTAAGGATCAAAATACTTTCTACAACTATCTACAACTATGGAAATCTTACTTAATATATAATAAGCCTTCTAGCTCAGTTCAGTGAGTAGACAGAAACAAAACCTTGTAATAATGAGCCACACTCACCATTAAAAAACAATCTTGATCACACTCATTCTATCTACACAAGGAAATTGGTACCCAAAAAGTAATGTGGAAAGTTCTGCCATTTAATAAATTTATAATCTGAGAAGCTATCCAGATATGTAGAAGTGGTGTCCCCTGAGAAGCTATCCAGATATGTGGAAATGGTGTCCCCCGACACCAAGGCTGTGATGTCCTCTTCTCCCTCCCTCTCTTCTCTTACCGTCAAGTTTCTCTCTATACTGCTGCCATCTGGGAACCTGTCTCTTCCTCATACTGCTAGTCTAACTTTTGATTGCAGTGTGCTGGGGATACCAAACGGACAAGACTACAAGAATATCTTAAATAAGTGTCAGTGAATTCTGAGCCAATGCTCTTGAACTTTTGTTAAGCATAAAATCAAAGAACTTCAAAGGACAGATTTTGTTACAGGTCCTTTGGCAGCTGAGAGCCCTTTTTCCTTACTTCTTAGTGCTAACCCATGTTCTAGATAAGGTAGGCCGTAGAATTTAGTTACCACCAGTAAACTTTAAAATGTTTTCTGTTACATGGGCTCTTGGCTCCTAAGATTTCATACAGTATTTGCTCAGCAAATCTTTTCTTCAATGCAAACGTGAACTTCTATTTACTCTAAGATGAATTAATAACAAATTAATAAATTTTGCATGACAGTAGGGTTATTGGGACAAGAACTCCAGAAGTAGTATTTTAAGTTTATATTATAAGTACTTGAAAGAGGAACAATTACATTAATGCATAACACCTTTTTGAGTATATTTATACTTAAGATGTAAATACACTCAAAAAATAAATCCTCAAGGGACAAGAACTCTAAAATGGCATCTTAAGTTTACATAACATCCTGAGAATTTGAAAAATTGAGTCATTACATTAATTATAACACCTTTATGTGTATATTTATGTATACATGAATATGAATGATTAGATATCATACACACATAAATATACATACACGCCCATTTTCACCTCCTTAATAAGTGCAAAAGAATTACATTCAGATAGTAAACTCTTCCAACCTATAGCAGATTATCATAGAGTATAGCAGTCTCCCCTTATCCACTAGGGACACACTGCAAGACCCCAGGTGATGCCTGAAACCACAGACAGTTCCGAATCCTATATATACAATGTTTTTTCCTATATGTACATATCTACAATAAAGTTTAATTTATAAATTAGGCTCAGTAAGAGAGTAATAATAACTGACAAAATAGAACAATTACTGCAATATATTTTTAAGAAGTTATATGAATGTGGTCTCTCTCAAAAATCTTACTGTACTGTACTCACCCTTCTTGTGATGATATAACATGATAAAATGGCTACACAATGACATGAAGTGAATGATGTAGGCATTGTGATGAAGCATTAAGCTACTAGTGAGTTTCTGATGACAGTTTCAAGAGGAGGAATATCTGCTTTCAGACCATGACTGACTGCGTAACCAAAGCCTCAGAAAGTGAAACCGTGTAAAGGGGAGGCAGGGACTACTATATAGCTATTTCCTCCATGCCACATTAAGCTGTCCTACTTCACTCAAGGCACCTGGCATGTCTTATAGTCCGGATACCTCCCAAAGAATCTATCACAAACTGAGAATTAGGACATACTAATCATCTAGGGTTTTGCTGTTTAATCCTGTTTCAGCTAAGTTCTAGACAAGTCTAACCAAAGGTGAAGAACAAACCATCTATGAGGTTGGGCTTGTCGTATCATTATTATCCTTACTCATTTATTCCACAAATATTTACCAACAGGCAACTCTGGGCCAGGCATTTTGCTAGGTGCTGGGTTGCTATCCAGCCACAGGCACTGCCCACTCAGGTCTTAAAGTCTTCTGGAGAAGACAGTCACTTATCAGATAACAAATGTAAAATCACAACACTGAGAGTAAGGACATTGTGCTATGAAGCCAGTATGGGAGATGAGGGAAGAAAAGCTTCCCGGAGGAACTATCAGTGAGCTAAGATTTGAACAATGAAGTGCTGACTTGGGACTGGGGAAACTGTTCCTGGCAGAGGGAGCATGCAGTGCACGCCAAGGCCCGATGGCAGGAGGTAGTGTGCTGAGTTTGAGGAAATGAAAGAAGGCAATCCTGCAGAGAACAAGGGCAAGTGTGATCTGAGATGGGCCTAGAGAGGCATGCAGGGGCCAGACAGGCAGGGACTGGGTAGGGCATGTTAAGGATTCTCTGGTCTTTAACCAAAGGGCAAGCTTTGGAAAGGTTTTAGTCTTAATCTTATTTACATTTCTAGAGGAACACTGTTATATCAGATTAACACTTTAAAATGATCACTCTGGCCATATAATATGGAGGACAGACTGGAAGGGAGAAAGCACGATACAGGGAACAAGTCAGGAGGCTACTACATTAGTTCAAGAAAGAGATCATGCAAGCCTGGCCTAGGGATGTGGCAACAGGTCAAATCCCTAGCCTCTGATGGTGGACTAAATACAAGGAGTGCTCAAGGGTAACTCCTAGGTTCTGGTTCTGCCATTTCATGAGCAAAAAGAATACATTAGTAGGACAAGGTACAGGGAAAACCCTGAATTTGATTTTAGATCTCTGAGTATGGCAATGTCACACAGACAGGTGTAGGTCTGGAGTTTAGGAGAGGTCATGGCTAGGAAAACAAATTCTGCAATCACTTGTGAATGGTCAGTAACTATCTAAAGGCATTAATGGTGGGAATGGAGAAGACAGAATGACAAAAGCCCTGGGATCACCCTAAGGATCTCTTAATATTTACGTTCAAGTGGGTGATGATGGGCCATTAAAGAAAAACTGCCAAGGTCAAAAAGAAAATCAGGAGGAGTGCCTGGGTGGCTCAGTCAGTTAAGTGTCTGCCTTCAGTTCAGGTAATGATCCCAGAGTACTGAGATCGAATCCTGCACTGGGCTCCCTGCTCAGCGGGAAGTCTGCTTCTCCCTCTCCTCCCTGCTTCTGCTCTATCTCACTATCTCTGTCTCTCAAATAAAAAATAAATAAAATCTTAAAAAAAGAAAGAAAGAAAAAGAGAAAGAGAGAAAATCAGGAGGGTTACCCATTAGCCCAAGTAACTATTCATTTCAAATATCAGAAACTCAATTTTCTCAGTATTTGACAGTTTAAGCATGGCTCTAATTACTATGAAACTATACTTAGCTATTAAACTAAGTATTTTTTTAAAAAGATTTTATTTATTTATTTGTCAGAGAGAGAGAGGGAGCAAGCACAGGCAGACAGAGTGGCAGGCAGAGGCAGAGGGAGAAGCAGGCTCCCCGCCGAGCCAGGAGCCCGATGTGGGACTCGATCCCAGGACGCCGGGATCATGACCGGAGCCGAAGGCAGCCGCCCAACCAACTGAGCCACCCAGGGGTCAAGTTTTATGTTAAATAAAAGCAGTCAATATTATCAACCACTGATTGCTAAATACCACCTACTGCAACTATGTATCAACATAAGAAATAGATCTTGCCTTCAAAACGTGCCTTAAACTAGACCATGGTTAAAATCACATCAAAGTAAATTATTGTAATCTTCAGATATAGTAATTTAGAAATTACCACTTCAGGAAAATTAATTCATCGTAACCTAATGGGCACCTAATATCCATGGTGTCAGACACTAGTCTATGTACTAGGCAGTAAAACAGAGTTCCTCGTTTGTTAACAACTGATATTTAGTATGAGAACGCTGTAGGAACAGTTGAAGATTTGATAATATATCAGTTAAATGACTATTTAGGCAATAACAAAAGGTAATGATCATGTCTATTTGTCAAGAGTAAAATCTCCACCCAGTATCTACTATCTCCTTACTCCATATACACTCACCATCACAATACTTTCATGTGATAAACTTAGTTAATGCACCAACTACAGCACTGTGCAAGCTTCCTCCAGTCTTCAAGAGGTCTGATGCTTCTTTAATAATTCCTGGGTGTCAGACTGTACTCAGAAATATATGCTTGGTGGGTATTAATAACTTAACAGTTATTGGCACTCTATGACATCTCAATCTATTAAACCAAACTAACCAGACTGGTATTCCAAAGGACTCAATCATTAACAATACAGAACTCCCTTCCATACCTAAACATACCTAAACCAACTGTGACATGCCATAGAGTAAGTGAAGATAAGTATTTTTTTATTATCTTACACTCAAGAGCATATGTGACATTTCCTAATGTTTTCTTTCCCCCTTTTTTTTTTTTAAGATTTTATTTATTTATTTGTCAGAGAGGGAGAGCCAAGCAGAGGTAGCAGCAGTCACCCAGGCCTCCCCTAACATTGTTTTCTTAACTAGCAGAGTTGCTGTTACTAATAATAAAGACTAAATTTTAAAACCACCATTGGTATATGTTGAGTTTCTTGCTCTCCATACCCCCTTTTAATGTTCTCTTTCAAGAAAGGGAAAAAAAAAAAATCACATTTGAACTTGCAGTTCTGTATATATTCCTCTTAAAAGTATAGACAGAAATTGTTTGAAACTAATCTATATCTAGATTCTTTTTTCCATTACTCTGGAAATGGAAAAACTACAGCCTATACCTATCCTAAGAAAGGCAAAACAGACCAAAAGAAAGGAGCCAAAACTATGAGAGCAAATATACAAGCACAAAGAACAAAGCCACCACCCTTAACTACCAAGCTGGAAGGCCAGTTAACTCCTCAGTAAGTTAAGGAGACACCACTGTACTCACTACACTACTACAATGTGAAAGGCTGTGCATGAGACTCAAAGCACTAGTTTTTAAACTGGGAATCTCTGTGTATTTCCATCTCTCTTAAAGCACTTAATATAGTACTGTTAAACATGTTCATACTAGACCCTACCAAAAGAAACAGCAGCCATGCATCAATGATCTTTTTCTCTACCACTCAGACCATCATCATATAGTTTCGTAAACCCTGGATGAATGAAATAAAAAACAAAGGAGCAGGGTACTATTATACTGGAACAGCTTCTTTCCGTGTGTGATGATTAAGATTCATGAGTAATGTTAATTTCACATTATTTCCCTCCACTTACAATAAAGCACAAATAAAAAAAAATCTAACACTCAGCCTGAATCAATTATTCTCCTTGCCTAACACAACAAGGTGACTGAAGTACGTCTACTTGTATTACACATACAAGGCCAAGTTACAGAAAGCTATGCAGTATATACATATAAAGAGACAAATATATTGGCAATGGCACTGGGTAGAGACCTATCTATTATGTTTATTATGAGTCCTGCAGAGCAAATTCTTCCTTAAAAATTATCAATTAATTTAATTATTAATTTGGAAAAATAAAACTAGCACAGATGGTAGAAAGAAATGAACTGTGGGGGCGCCTGGGTGGCTCAGTGGGTTTACTCTGCCTTCAGCTCAGGTCATGATCCCAGGGTCCTGGGATCAAGCCCCGAATTGGGCTCTCTGCTTGGCAGGGAGCCTGCTTCCCCACCCCCACCGCCTGCCTCTCTGCCTACTTATGATCTCATTGTCAAATAAATAAAATAAAATCTTAAAAAAAAAAAAAAAAGAAATGAGCTGTGGAGTCAGACAGACATAGCCTTATCTTCTAGTTATGTGATCACACGGCTTTAGCACCACAAATGAGTTCCCCCACCTCTCTTTTTTTTAAAATTTTATTTATTTGACAGACGGATATCACAAGTAGGGAGAGAGGCAGGCAGAGAGAGAGGAGGAAGCAGGCTCCCTGCCAAGCAGAGAGCCCGATGCAGGGCTTGATCCCAGGACCCTGGGATGAAGACCTGAGCCAAAGGCAGAGGCTTTAACCCACTGAGCCACCCAGGCGCCCCGAGTTTCCCTCTCTTGAAAACAGAAATTATAATATTGGCCTTGGGGGGCTGTAGTGATAATGAAATGAGATACTACATATAACTGGCCTAACCTGCAGAAGGCAAGAAAGGTGACTACATAAAAGGAATCCAAAAATCTGTATACTCAATGAACATATTTTAGCCAGGCTAAAATCCTTTTATAATCTTGCTATAAGAAGAGCACCTGACTAATCTCATTGTTTTGCAACAAACCATTTACTTTAATTCTGTTCCTGATTACTTCTTTCATGTTTAAAAATGTTCTTAAAATGGGGCGCCTGGGTGGCTCAGTGGGTTAAGCCTCTGCCTTCAGCTCAGGTCATGATCTCAGGGTCCTGGGATGGAGCCCTGCATCAGGCTCTCTGCTCAGCAGGGAGCCTGCTTCCCCCTTTCTCTCTGCCTGCTTCTCTGCCTGCTTGTGATCTGTCAAATAAATAAATAAAATCTTAAAAAAAAGTTCTTAAATTATTTGTTAATGACAACTTGGGTCTCTTCCTAAAACTGCACATTTCTTCATGTTAAACTTCTATCCATTTACATTTTTAAGTAGCTCTAACTTTTGACTTGGAATATAAAATGAGGCAAGGACTGAGGAAAACCAACAAGTCTAAGGAATATACTTGGTATATATGATATAAGCAAAGTATTCTCCAGGTCAGAGGTGCAATATATGCAATATAGCATAGTTCTTCAGCAACCTCTGGAGACCATTACTTTTCCATGCCATGTTTTCTACTGCCTCCTTTACAGAGACTAACTCTCAACCCAAGAAAATGGGTAACAAATTCAAAAACTGTGCTTTCTCAGAGTACTTCTGAATGCTCCATATTTTCCCTCAGGGGAATCCATTCACCATTAACTGCTTTGCCACCCCATTATTTCTTCTTCTGGAATGCTTACAGCCAGTGTCAAAGACTGATGAGCAGACAGCCTCGGCAAGCTGTAGCTGGTTATTTTGCTCTCTTGAAAACAAAGTACACTCCTTTCTTTACATGTTTTGAAATCTTCAAGTCAGTAAGTCAATGGCCATTTTTAAGACATGCACATATGTTTGAGGTGCTGCAGAAGATGGGAAAGAGTATCAATGAACAGGGCTACTTCCTGGTTTTTGTATCTAACAAAATGGAGTTATTATAGTGTATTGGAAACCATACATTAAGGAATGTTGGTTAACCAGTCACCCTTGCCAAAATCAGATATGAAAAGAAAACAAAAGTTGGCAACAACTATAGCTCTGATATTTTTCTTTCAGAATTACATTTAATAAGGTTAAATAAAGAATGTATTAATGTTCCTACCTGATTTAAAATAGAATTTGTAGAAAATTCATACCTATAATACTTACAAATTCATGTAACCTAACTTATGTAACTACTTCTATTGTTTCATAAAATCACCAACTTTTTATAACTTATTTTTAGGTAATAAAGTTCCTATATCTCCTCTACTAAAAAGTCACTAAACCGTATTTTTAACCTAGCAGCTTCTAAAAGGAAGTGAAAGCTGAAGGCTATATGAGGATATAAAAGCAGCCTATGAAATGGTTTTGGTTTTAAACAAAAACTAACATTAACAAGTACAGCGTATCTTGTTCTTTCATGGGGCCAGCAAGTTGACAGTTAGGGATTTTTTAAGTTAGAAAAAATAGGATAGAGTAATTGTATCTACCAAACACAACAGCCTTTTCAATGGAGAGCAATACTGTAATTTTTCTTCAAAAATAATAGGTAGGAAGAAAAAGTTCCTAATTCTATAATATAAGTTAAAATTCGAAACCCTTGGGCGCCACTTACAGGCACAAAACTTTCATTGATTTCAATTATTACCCTAAGGGAGAGGGACAGACAAAAAATCTTTTATTTTTAATGAGTATAACTTACACAATTTGTATTTCACAAATATGTTTTCCACATTTTCAGCTTCTACATCCAAAGAGCAAAAAAACGGAAGGAAATTCTGAAATTAAAAATCACAGAATTCTCTTTTAAAAATCCAAAAGGTCTTTAGACAGAAGGGAACTCCAGACTCATATTACTACTGAAACACAAAAATATTTCAAAATCTCGATGCTATATTTTCCTCAAGAAAGTACAAATGAAACTACTGTCAAAAAAGTAAAATATAAAGTCCACTGAACTCTTTTAATCAGTGTTTATACCAATAGATGCAAATGAATTTCAACTCCACAGACAAGGAAGTGGAAGGAAAATCACTGTATTTTCAAATTAAGGAAATAAAACATTTTACTATAAATTAAGTCTATAGGTATTACATTTGGGGTGGACAAACAGCATTCTGGCTAGTGAAATTCATTTTTAAAAAATGATTATGCTGATTAGCTCATTATTTCATATACTGCAATACAATCTACTCCTTCAACAATGAAGGCAAAAACACCTTACAACATGCAAAAATTAAACATGGGTTACTCAGTTCCTGAATTCTATCTGCCTCCACCTTAGTCCTCTTATTTTGTGTGGAGACAACTCTAAACAACTTCTATAATTATTTTTTTTAAGATTTTATTTATTTATTTGACAGAGATCACAAGTAGGCAGAGAGGCAGGTAGAGAGAGGAGGAAGCAGGCTCCCCGCTGAGCAGAGAGCCCAATGCGGGACTTGATCCTAAGACCCTGGGATCATGACCTGAGCACCAAGGCAGAGGCCTCAACCCACTGAGCCACCCAGGCACCCCCTTCTATAATTATTTTTACAGTGGTCGCTCCTCTACTATATTCATAGCTCATTAAAAGGACTAGAATGCTGACACTAAGTTATTTATTGTATTCAAAAAGCTGCTCTCATAAAATTAAACTTCTAAAATTAAGGTTTAATATTTTTATATGGAGCTCATTTGTAGTACCAACTGTCTTCAAAGAATTAATCTAGTGAAGTTTTAAATCCAATCTTCACAGAAGCAGGAAGGTGTACAGAAACCTAGCTCTTGTTACACTAAGTTATATTTACAAGTGCACACAGAAAACTATCACAGCCACAAATCTCGTTTCATCTCAAGACTGCCATGGCAGTGTTGACCATAATTTTTAGGGTTTTTTTTTTTTTGGTGGGGGGGTGCAACTTCTTGGTAATAAATGAACAGTGGTTTTAAAAACATAGAAATTTAAGCTAAAAAAAGTGCCAAAGCACTTTAGATAATTAACCCAAACCAAGGATTCCTACTGTCAAAGTCGTCTCACAAGGGGAACAAATATAAGACACAGTCTTTAAAATACCCAGAATAAAGGTCAGGAAACTCTACAGGGCAATAGTTAACTATCAGAAAAACATTTCCAGCAACTCAAAATACTCATCAAGACTACACTGCAAACACTGGTCAGATTTCCTAAAAAGAAGGATTACGACTGTCACACTTAAAAGAACCGCCTTTAACATAAAGATTTCCAGTTGGCCAAAAAAGGGTCAGGCCGAGAACGGCTGGTCTGTTACCTTACACGTACCGTAATGCATAGGCACGTAGGACTCTCTGAGCCGAAGCCCAAGGCACTGTGGTCCCTGGAATCCCGCAGCCGGCTGGTGGCCCGCGCAGCTGCACGGGGCAGGAAGCACCGCACCCCAGCCACGGTCCCCAGGCACGCCAGAGAGGCTGCGGGGAGCAGTCACCACAGCTTTGAAACTGAATGGCTGACACATCCGGTCCTGGCTCTTACACCACTCCGCCAAATGCAAACTTCAAAGGCCAAATTCAAACTCCAAACAGAAGTCAGTCAAATCTTAGTGGCGCTGTGTGCATTCCCAAGAACATGTGGAGCCCCTTGAGGGACGCAGTGAGAGAACCCAAGTCCTAAAATATTCCAAGTTCCTGAGTTTGCAGCCCGCCCGCCCACACCGCTTTGACAGGCGTTACGGAGCCTTCCACCCCGAGCGCCCTGCAGTCCTGCAGCCTTCGGGCGATTCCCGGCCGAGTACCTGACGAGGGGCTCTGCCTGTCAAGGTCCGGTGTACCTCGCGGCGTTCTCCGCGCCCCAGCACCCCCGCCCGGCTTAGGCGGGGCTCCGCACCCACTCCGCCCCCTTTTTGACCACCGCCCGCCTGCAGGCTCGGGCCTCATCCCCAGCGATCCCGGGACTCTCTTCTGGGGGCGCCGCCGCTGGGCTCTTGCCCGCCCTCGCAGCCTAGCCCCGAGGGCAGCGCCAGGGTCCCTAGCCGGGTCACCTCGGAGATCCCGATTCCGGGAGCCCCACAAAGCCAGCCCGGGGCCCCACACCTTATCTCCACGGGTCCCTGCAGCGCGGCTCGCACGCCTGTCACATGTCTGCAAACAATAACAAACTCTCCGGCACGTCCCCGCCCCGGGTCCCCGTTCCGTCCCCCAAGCCAGGTCCGGGCGGCCGCCCGACGCCGGAGGGGTCAAAGGGGGTGCCCGAGGGCTCGAATCCCGGCGAGCGGCGCGCAGCCTTGCTGCGCGGAGCCCCGGGACGCAGTGCGCGGTGCCCGGGGTTCATTCATTGCCCTCGCCCGCCCGCCCCCCAAGTCCTCGCCGCGTTCCCGGCGGCGCTACTCACCCGGTGGGGGCCGCTGCAGGAGGCGGCTCGGCGGCGGGCGTCCGCTTCTCCCCGGGCTCGGCCCCCGCGGGGCTCGGGGCGCCGCTGTCCTGGGCGGCGGCGGGCTCCAGAGGGTGGGCGCCGCCACGGTTCGCGGCTCCGTGAGGCTGCGGCACCGCCACAGACTGGAAACCGCTCCCGCTCGCCGCCGGGTCAGAGGGCTCCGGCGACGGGGAAGTGGAAGAGGACGACGGCGAGGCGGCGAGGAAGAGCGGCGGCTCCGGCAGCTGGTCCAGCTCCACACTCCGCACTTTGCGCAGCTGCCGCCGCCGCCAATCAGCCCGCTCGCGGCCCCCGCTGCCCGCCTCCCGCAGCAGTCCCGCGGCTGCCGCGGGCGCGCTGCTCGCCTTGAGAGCCCCTCCGCCGCCGCCCGCCTCGGGGCTCGCCGCCCCGGCGCCCGGGAATCCCGACGACGAGGCGCGATTCCCCGCCGCCGCCGCCATTTTCTCTCGCGGGCTACATTCGCTTGGCCCCTGCGAGGGAGGGAAGGGGCGGGGAGAGTGCAGGGGGAGGGCGGACCGGCGGGCGCTGCGCCGCTAGCGTAGGGCCGCCTGCGCCAACTGCGTGAGGAGGGCCAGCCAGAGGCTTGGCCTGGACGGTCCCGCAGGCGCACCGGGTTCCGCTGGGCCGGGTTGGTGGGGGAGGGTGGGGAGCAGGTGGAAGGAGTGGGCTGTGCGCCCGGCGTTGCGCACGGGCAGTCGAAATGGGCTGGGACGTAACCGCCGCAAAGGCGCCCTGGGCTTTCGTGCTGCACTGTTGGGCGCCAGGTAGTCCCGGGTTGCACCGGCGAGAGGAGGAGCCTCGGCGGCCACAGCGTGCGGCTTCCTCTGCGCCGCAATCTCGGCGGGGCTCGTCGGGAGGTCGCCGAACGAGAGTTGCAGTTCGAATTTAGGTGTGTAGTGCGTTGAAGGGGATGCAAGCGAGAGGGTTTGCGGTCTGTCATTCTCACTGCCCTTTGCAGTGGGCGTCGGGGAACCTGGGCAAGGGCTAACCCTCCTCCGCCACTCCGCGCGGGACGCGCAGGTGTCGCCCAGGGTTGTCGCCTGATGCAAAGCGAAAGAAACCCAATGTTTAGCACACGTGCAGCCGCGAACCCCCCCCCCCAAAGTTTTTTTAAAAAACCTTTTCTCCTCTTGTCCTCCTCTCCCCCAACGCGAGCTACAAATAAAACCCCAAAGTTTCCTGGGATATCTTGTTCACAACCTGAAGTCACCAATTTGGGATATCCTTCTCACCTCCTTCTCCGCCCCCGCTAGATAGAGACTTGGAGGGGTGGAAGTCCTTGTACATCTTTATTTTTGACTCCGCTGTTTTTGGGAAAGGCAGCAGTATACAGGACCACAAAGAGCTTGTTAGGGGAAGGAACCTAGGCTGTGCCGGAAAGTCCTCGATAAAGTCATTCGCGGCCAGGTTTTGGCCCTCCCCGAATCCGATGCCTCTGGCGGCACGTCCCTCTTCCTGGCAAGGTTGGGCCAAGGTCTGGGTTCCCTCCGCCTCTCCCCCCCGCCCCCTCCGCCGCCCTCCTCCGCAGTCCCCGAGTTGCCTAACCTGGCGTTCGGAATCGTTCTAGTCTTTGGGGGCGGTCTCGGAGATAAGGAGCCTTGGAAATGAAAGAGCACCATTTACATGTTAATGATTTTCGACCTTTCTTCTGAC
>ML100585.1:12213-29699 GCA_003697995.1 Taxidea taxus jeffersonii | reverse complement strand
CATTTTGTGTGTGTCATTTATTTATTTATTTAAGATTTTATTTATTTGACAGAGAGAGGGAATGCAAGCAAGGGGAGAGGAAGAGGGAGAAGCAGTCTTCCTGCTGAGCAGGGAGCCTGATATAGGGCTTGATCCCTGGACTCTGGGGTCATGACCTAAGCTGAAGGCAGACACTTAATGTCTGAGCCACCCAGGTGTCCCTTTGTGTGTCATTTAAAGAGGTATTCTTAAGGCCAAGTGATAAAGAGGAGTTCATTTGAATTTACTTTGAAGGTGCTTTTCCAGTAGATTTCTAATACAACACAACTGCATTATTGATTGATTTTTACAACAAACCTTGGTCGACTGTTGTCAGTTCTCTCAGTTTGTGCTTCTGTGAGCAACGTTCCTCTGGCGTTGATGGTGGTGATTTAGCTCACAGGGGAAAACTGAGGACATTTTTAATTGTTAGAACCGTAGTTCTGAACTTTTCAGTCAGAATTCTTTGGTAGGCCTGAATATGGACATTATGAGGCCTTTTAGCTCAGACTCATTAAAATGGGTGGCTATTCGTTAAAATGAGTCCGTTTCCCTGAATATCAGTTTGGCTGATTCTTATCACTCCCCCCGTCCTTCTGAAAGTATAACCGGACAACTGGTGGTTTGACTCTGGGGTGACAGTCTTTAACTCTCCTATGGAAAAAGGAAAGAGGATTAAGTATATAGGATCCAGCTGTGCATTAACATTTATCTGGGATGCTTTTAAAACATGGCGGTGCCCAAGCTCTGTCCCAGCCCAGAGTGAAGCCAGACTCTGGGGTGTGGAGGGCCTGGCCCTCAGTATTAGGCTTGCTAGGTGATGCTAGTTATCCAGCTAGGCTGAAGCACCACTGCCTTAGAATGTCAGTTCTGTAACTGTTCCAAAAAGTTGACACCTTCTAGCCAGAACAAGTCAGGAAGTCATCTCATCAGACAAGGTGCCAGGGAAGTTTTGGGTTCATCTGAATCTTGACTTTGCCAGCTTTATAATATAGACTGGGAGTGCTGGCAGCCAGACACCCCTTTCCCCGGTCTGGTAGGTCTCGACTGGCTAGAGAAAGCCATCTTTCTGAACCTTCTTCTTGTCAAAGTTTGGTAGTCAGCTTTGCTGAGGGAGAGAGGTCTCACTTTTCAGAATACTGCGTGAGGACAGAATGCAGTGTTTCATCAGTTTATGAACAAGGCTGAGTTCTGGGGGCCCTGGAGATCATAGGATGTTAAAATCTGAACCACTTACTGAGTCAGATGATGGGGTATGATATTCAGCTGTGAGCAGAGCTGCTGTCACATGAGATCCTAACATGGATTACTAACACTGCTTAACTATGGTTTGCCAAATGCAGAGGCCTCTTTTTGACTTTCAAAATGGGTTTCTTAGATCACGTTTCAAATTAGGATGCACATTAGCAGCTCCTTTAGGAGGAGGATTACTCTCTAGTTCCATCTTTTGGGAAGGCCTTAGAAGTCTTCCTTCCTAATGGGCTGTCCACAAAGGAAAACCATCCCATCCTTTGCTTTTCCTGTTGAGATGATAAACAACCATGTTATGCTTTCTCCAGCTGCCCTTTATGAGAGAAAGAAATACCCAATCCAAATGCCCCCTTTGCATATCCAGCAGGACTTTCTTGGGGATGAGTAGGAAGAGAGTACCGGCCCAGTGGGTTTCTTTCGCATTTCTGTGACCCAGGCTTTTCTCTTTGTTTATTTACTGAAGGACCAGGAACCACTAAGCCTTCCAAGCCCTCAGCTGTGCCTCCAGGCCCCCCTGTGTATTTGGACCTGTGCTATATTCCCAATCACAGCAATAGTAAGAATGTGGATGTCGAATTTTTCAAGAGAGTGAGGTCATCCTACTACGTGGTGAGTGGGAATGACCCTGCTGCCGAGGAGCCCAGCCGGGCTGTCCTGGATGCCTTGTTGGAAGGGAAAGCCCAGTGGGGCAGCAACATGCAGGTAAGAGCCCCAGGACAGTGTCTGCAAGGCACATGGAGCTGTGTCCAGAGGTGGAGGGAAGGAATTGTGTTTAAAGAGGCACCGCCATGATTGTGGATCACACGAGGTGCCCCGTGCATCTCACACATGAAACATCCGGAGGACAAAGTGGATTTCACACACGGAAGACAGTCTAGAATATTATTCTCGGCACCTGGTGGTGCCAACCATGGTCTGGGAGGAGAGCCACTTTATCATCCTAATGCATAATTCACATGTCTACAAAACAGGCTCATGATTACTTTATCTTCCCCCTAATATACCAAGAATATTTGTGTATGAATCAAAATGGTATTTCCATGTGAGAGCTACTAAAATTGTCTTTACTCCTTTGTGTTTCACAAATAGACCAAGGCTAGGAATGTGGCCATTTGGAAAATCACCTGTCCAGGTGAAATCCCACAGAAGGAGCACTACTGAAAATGGTCCCCAAAAGGAGCCTTCCAGATCACAAACATCATAACTGGCTATGAACCACCTTTCTTATTTTGGCTGTGATCTTTGATTATCTCAGGTTTACCAGTGGTTTTGCAGTCACTTAATAAATTGTGTTTGCATAATATTAAATAGAATTATTTGCCAGTTAATCATATTAAATTTCATGAGAAACACCCAGTGGTCTCCTAATGAATATTAGATGGAATTTTTACCATTCAAACCAGTGCCCACTCAGCCAGCCAGCTACCGACTCACTCTACCATCCCAGCCACACACACAAAGATAACAAATCTTTGTTTTCAGGATGAAATATTAGTTACACACAATTAAGCGGCAGTGATAACTAAAGTTCCTTGGATTAAATAGGCAGTATCTTTCATGCAAAATTGCCCAGGTGTGTGAAAGGAAATACAAGCAATCCCACCTTACCTGAAAGCCCTTCTTCTATTAACACTGAATATTTGAAAACCTGATGATGAATATAGATGAACTAATTGACTGGTCCATGAGCTGCTTTTGGTTCCAGTCTTCAAATCTCTCAGGAAAACTTAATTTTTTGCAGCTTCATTTTGATTTCTGAAAATGTAAGTTGAAAAGTCCTTTGTATTTCTTGAGAAAAAACAGAAAATTTTCCTCTTTCCCCTTCTTTTAATGGTCTGATTCATACCTTATTATTGTTCTATTTTTTTCATCTGATTTCTAGCTCTGCCCTTAACCAGCTATTTTCTGTCTCCCTGCAGGTAACCCTGATCCCTACTCACGACTCAGAAGTGATGAGGGAATGGTACCAAGAGACCCATGAGAAACAACAAGACCTCAACATCATGGTTTTAGCAAGCAGCAGCACAGTGGTTATGCAAGATGAATCCTTCCCTGCATGCAAGATTGAACTGTAAAAACCAAGGCCAGCCACACCACAGGATTTGAACTTTGTTTCCAGAAATTCTTCAATTTGAAACCACCTTTTCTAAAAAAGTCAATTCATCTAAATAGGTCACTGAACTGTTACCTGCCAAATGCTATACTGTGTCACGGTGATGCAAGTCACTAATATTTCTTAGTTTTTGCTGATTGCTAAGGGAAGTAACAGTATTCCCACAGTAGGGTTCAAGTTACTGCAAAATTACCTACCCCAGTTCATCTCTGCTGAACATTTGGAAACCATGCACTAGCAAACCCAACTGACTTCTGCTAGGTAGAGGCATTTGTCTTAGAAAGAGAGAGAGAGAGAGAAAGAGAGAGAGAGCGCGCGCGCACAATGAGAGAGAACACAGGGGAGAGAGAATGAGAAAGGAAAAGAATGCAAGAGAAGGAGAGGTAATGGTAGAGTGTGCTGGTGAGATACAGAGAGAAAGAGACAGAGCAAGGTGGGGTAAGGAGGAGAAAATAACCAGCACTTAGGGCTGCATTTTCGCAGGCAGTCTGTATTCTATAGTCTACATAGGCAAAGTTCTCAACTTGTGTCAGTCTGAGTCATCAAAAAGGGTCTTCATTTTCTGAAACAAGTTAGCTGGAAGGAAACAAAAAGAACAAAACTTGTTATGAGGGCATGTGAGATTTTCACGCCTTAATTAAGCTCCTTCAGTTTGAAGGCTGCATACTGACATGATGTAGTGAGCGCAGCCTGGATGAGCGAGTGGTTTGAACCCCATTCTGAACTCTCAGACTCTTCAGACACACGAGTAGATTGATCTAAGGCATGCTCCCAGCATTTGTCCACCCAGTTAGTCCACTCGGAGTCACTTCACCTGCATGCGGAAACACCCAAGTCCACCCCAATTAACAAGCAAATACCAAAGCGGTTGGGAGTACACACGGTAGACAATTTGCCTTAGAAAGTGACTTGAATGTACAAAGATACTTGATGCACTTATTTTTTAATGTGAGACCGCAAGTTTATAAAACATCCATGTAGGATTATAGATACTCCAGTTAAAGGAGCAAGTGTGTGCGCGTGGGGGGGGTCCTAGAAGCTGATCCGATGGGTGCAGCGGTTTGAGGCTGAGTCATGTGTGTTGAATACCATCTCAGTGCACCTGTGGCCCCTCAGCCAAACAAGTTGAGCCTTTCATAGCTTCTTTACTACTGCAAGTTCCAAGATCGAGATGGCTTCTATGATCAGAACTGGGAACACAGTGAATCTTACGGTGGAAGAGGTTCTCGGCAAGTGTACAGTATTTACCTTCCTTTGTCTTACATTGGCTTTTTTTTTTTTTTAATTTCCATTACTTTCAGCATAATTATGGGATCAAGTGTACAGAAGAGTTTTTTTTTTCCTAGATATGTGAGAACTTTTCATAGATGAACTTTTTAACAAATGTTTTCATTTACAGGAAAATGCAAAGAAAATTTCAAGTGACAGTCTTTTTTTTGAAGTCTTTCATAAGACAAAATAATGTTTCTTGAAGTTCTGGTGAGATTGAAGTCTGATAGTGCAGTAATAGTATTTATTAAAACCCAAAACTACCAGGAATAGTGATACCTCCCACCCCTTGATTCCCCTAACATAAAAATCTGAGTACGCGTTATTTGAGAGGGGGGGAGAATGGCACGGTAGGCTACTTTTCCAGGCCTTTGCAAGTATATCACCCTGTGGTATTCTACATCCTTCTTTCAAGACCTTTAACCATGAGGTAAAAGAGCCAAGATAAGTTCAAAGAACCCTGGCAAAAATTTGCTTTGGGATTTTCTTTTCTGGAAATAAAGTAGAAGAAATAATTCACTGAAAGCAAACGAATTCCCGTCTCCGACAATTCATCACGTAGAGTTCAGAGATCATTTCCATCATTGTCGTCATTGAACTATGATGAACCTGGAAGCCAGATCATGATTAAAACTGATGTCAAGTTTCAAGTTGCAGATCAATGCACCCAGTGTTCTGATGTGGCAAACTTCTCAGTGACAACTGTGCTGTGCTCTGTCATGTTGTGTTTCCTGCAGACTCTTAAGATCTACGGAGTAGTGAACAATGACCTCATTTTATTTTCTATGTTAGTTATTTATTTCAAAATTAACATTTTAGTTGATTTTTGTCTGATAAGTGTATGTTTTGCATTGCTAACTACTATGAGGGTTTAAACAATGCTTCTTCAGGTCCCTTCACAGAGGACCTATGCAGTCTACTTAATGCTGTGAATTACATTTTTCAAATGTTTTAATTTTTTTAAAAAAAATTAATATTCTATTTTTTTTAGGCTTCTCTAGAAATGCAGCTTTTATTTATTACCCCATTTCTTTAGAGTCCTTAAGAACGACACATTGATAAAGGGTACAAAAAATTCACACAAAATGGAAACTCTTTGTGACAAAATGGATTTTACTGAGTATAAACTTAACCTACTTCAAACTTATGAGACAACCTAAGATACTCATGGTGATTATTTACTGATTAGTTGAGTTGGTTAGGTCCACGTAATACATGGGAAGAGAAACTGATTTCCAGCCTTCTTGCCAAATCCAGACCTCTGCTTGATTTTTCTTTGACAGAAGATGGAATTATTTTCCAGTTTTCCAAATTTATTTAACATGTGCATTATTTTGCTTTTTTAAAAAAAATACGTTTTGGAGAATTATAGCCAATCTTCAATTATAACCATTCTATCCTATTCCCTTATTTTTCTTCTTTTTTGTTATGGGATTTAATGGGAAAAATATAAAAAAGCTGTCACTGGTCAGCTGACTCTTTTTCCTATGAAACCAACCGTACCTTTTTCCATCCATTGTTCTCAGTGATGACCACAGAGCTTGAGTATACCAGGAAAGTCGGCATTGCAGGTTGCTCCTGTCCTTCCAGACACCTTTCCTACCTGTGTGACTAACCTAATTTTGCTAGTTCCATAAGTACACAATTAGTTTAGTAACAGCCATCACAATGTACCATGTACATTCATGGTGAGGGCTAAAGATTGACACAGACTTCTAGGAGCTTTATTCATACTGATTACTTAATCCAATTGTACAGATTGAATATTTGAGTGAAAGGAATTCACACTCTGTTTAAATGATGAGACTCCATCGAGAGGGCACTCATGATCATGAACTTTTGGTAGTATTCTTAAGCAAAATTCTACAGAGACTAAATGTTAGAGATGATCCTCCACTTTCAATTTTAACCAATTCTATCCCCTTTCTCAAAACCCAACCCCCATGCATGCTTTCTCAGTCTTGTGGTGGGACTGGATAAAATGACTGACCCCCCCCCCCCCCATTTTCCATGGAGTTCAAAAAAAAATTTTTTTTTTAAACCTTACATATCCTAGTGAATGGTTTCCCCAGTGTATATGAATGTTTTAAGTGTCTCCAATAGCTTATGCGGTTTAGGAGCTTTTCAATACTCATTTAATAAGATTCAGTCATTTGCTAATGAAAATTCTACCACCTTCCATTTTCTATTACCAAATTTCAGCTCTCAGGAGCTGCTCTACAATTCTGAAATTGCTTTTCTTGCCTCTCTTTAGTCACCTGTCACAGGAGGTTCTTGCTCGGTAATGATATTGTGAGTTAGATTAATAACTTTTTTTTTGTGCTTCAGATTTAGAAGAAAAGATTTGTTTCCATTTGAAAGGAACTGTAAGCTTTTATCTTCTAACCAACTGAACAACACACCAAAAGCAGCCTAGGGATGAGCACTTCTTTGAAAGCAATTAGGTTATTCACCTGGTATTAAAACTATTGACTATTAAAAAAAATCTGACTTTATTCATATAAAAGGCAGCATCAAAAACTGAAAAGGAAGGGAAAAAAATAAATAGCTTCTCTGCACTCGTTTGGAGCTCCCCAAACAGGAGCCATCAAGATGAGGCATCAAGACCGGGCTGCCCCTTTGAGAACACCGTGCAGCTGTCCTGAGTCGTGCTTACCTGCGCTGCATGCAGCCTTCTCTTTCCAACCCTGGAAAGAAATGGTCTTGAGCCCAGCGGAGAAGCACCTCCACTCCTCTCTCTTGTTCTGAATGGTGTTTGTGTCAGTCTGCAGCTGTGTATGGTATTATGTCTTATAATCCTGCATCACTTCTATCCTATCCAGTCATATCTAATGTAGAAAATTAGTTTTCAGTGAAAGTAATATGTAGTGCTTTTATGATATTTGTGTGCAATATCCCCTCTTCCATTGAGGATATTTGATGTAAAAGAAAAAAAAAAACTCAGTTCCACAATAAAATACAAAAGTGGCAAAAGTTCGTGTGTGTGCTGTGCTGTTTATCTTGTGTGCAGGTTTGGGCTTATGGGGAGCTGGGACTTGCCACCCACAGTGGGGGAACACATTCACTTGTGAGGGCTGACTGTGTTCTTTTCAGTGGCTCCCTGGTTTTTGGCAAACTGCAAAGAGGGCCTTGTACTATTTCGGTCACTGCTACATCGTTCTTTTCTAACCCACCCTGGGAGCATGCTGGGGTCTAAGGACAGAAACTGGGAAGTGAAGGAAACAGATAATTATCATTATTGTTTAAAAAGAAGGAGGATACTGGGAGGGTTTCTTATAGAAAGCAAAAAACAGGTTTTAATCCTAGTTCTACCATAGACAGCTGGCTGGCTGACCTCAGTCACTGCATCCATCTGAAGTTCCTTTACTTACCTGTAAAATGAGAAGATTTGACAAGATGGTCAGACTGGGTGATCCCTCCCAATCTGGGGCTCTACAAAGCCATCATGTTCAGGAATTACATCTAATAGCTTATCTCCCACTTGGTTTCTTACTCAGTTACAGAATAAGCTTATATAACTAACATAATACCCATGGCTTTGACTGACACCCAAGAATGAAAAGCTGTTCAGGAAAAGTGGTTATAAATAACAAAGAGTATCTGAAACAAGGAATTTTTCTTAGTCATTTAAATGATTCTTGTACCTCCACTCTATACCCCAGCAGTGGGTAATACTGTGGGGATTCATAAAGGCAAACAAAACAAAGGGCTGCCCTAAAGTGACTGGGGTGACAGGGGCTCCCAAAATTCAAGGGTGAGCTTTGGTGACCTAGGAAAAGTACCAGAAGTGATGTCTAAGTGGAGACCTGCAATGTGTGTGTGTGTGGGGGGGGGGGGGGGGGGGGGGGGGGATGCAAACCCACCCCCCAGGGCGAGGGCGCACAAAACAAGAAGAAGGCGGGGGGGAGGGGGGGGGGGGGGGGGGGGCACTCAGCTCAGAATGGGGAGTGTACAGGAGTGTACAGTGCGAGACCCTGGCATCTTGATTCCCTCCACAGGGCCACAACAATATGCCCACAGAGGGCTCAACAGAGACTTCCAGGACCTGGCCCAGTCTGTCTCCAGAGATGATCTTTTGGCCTCAGGTTACCGCAGCCTGTCCTGAGTCATAAGGATGTCTCTTTGTTACCTACACTCCTTTTATCTTATCTTGTGCCTCCAAAACCATGGGGCTTCAAGGACTGGTCCCGTTAGAAGTTGCTGCTTGGCAGAAGGAATTGGAAATGGCTCCAGAGATCAAAGGGTTAAGCATGTGAGTACTCAGGGTGGGAAATCACCACCAAGAGATTTTAATTACATCTATCACACTAAAGTAAGTTGTCTTCTATTCCGCTGTTAACACTACTCAGTTCCATCACATCTTTCTGGCCAGAACCGAGGGTGCGGGCCCATCTGCATCACCCAGCATGGCCCTAGCTTTGGCTCTCAGGAGGTCATCAGTCCTGGGGAAGCCCTGCCAGTTGTTCACCCTACCCAAACCTCTCCAAGAGTTTCTATCCTACTCCCTCCAGACCCAGGCCCAACAGAGATGGGGAGGGAGTTAATGACCTTCCAGTTGGTCCTTTCCTAGACACTGGAGGTGGTGTTCTTCAGTTTCTTTTTTTCCCGTCTTCCAGGTATATCCACAAAGGTCTGCTATGGTACTGACTCCACCTTCTCTCTCTTTATACTTGTATTGCTAATTCTAAATGCTTCTCTGTGTCCCTATAATGATCTTTTGACAAACTCCTCACTCGTGAATTCTCGGTCTCTTTCATAATCCCAGCTCACCATTTCCTCTTTGATTTTATACTGTGCATCTTGAAAATTCACTGGAGTCATACATGCAGATTGACTCTTGGTCACACCCAGTTCTTTGAAGATGAGCAGTTCTTCTGGGTAATTCTGGGGGTGTCATTGGCAATGTTTTCACAGATGATGGAGCAACATAATAAGGACTGCTTCATGGGGTGATCTTGCCATAAAAAATAGGCACAGCTCCATTCATGGCTCAGACTCTCCCTGCTCAAACCAAAACTGCAGGTTACTGGAATGCACTCCCATGGGTTTAAGCTGATGACTTTTACAAGTGCTATCTCCAGTCCATACCTCTTCTCTGATCTCCAAATTTATATCCAGCTATTAAGAGCCCCATCTGGATAATCAATAAGGATCTGTAAAATAACCCAAATCAAATTTAATATGCTTCCAAACAAACTCCTGATTTCCCCAAACTACTTCTCTCCCTAGGCTTTTCTACCTCCATAAATGGTGAACACATTACTCCAGTTACTCAGGTAAAAAATCTTGGCCCAACAGCAAGTCTGCTGGCTCTTCCTTCCAAAAACACCCTGTCCATCCCCTTCTCCTCACATTTACTGTGACTGTCTAGGCCTATCGTTTCTCTCCTGGAAAATGGCGGTAACCTCCTAACTAACCTATATTCCCATATCCCATCTCTGCCCTCCGTGTTCATTTAACCCATAGCAGCTAGACTAGTGAACCCTCTGAAAATGTTAGGTCAGAGCATGCCATCAGAACCTTCAGATGGGTGGGTTCTCATCTCAGAGTGAAGGCCAGCACCCTTACTAATGGGCCAGGGAGTCTCACCATCTTGTCCCTTCCTGCACCCCTTATTTCTCTGGCCTTATCTCCTGCTATTCTCCACTTTAAACTTTCTGCTCCAGCCACATTGGCCTCCTGGCTAGTCCTCTGGCACCCAAGGCAGGCTTCCCTCTGGACCCTTGATGCTGGTTCCTCTGCCTACCACACTTTTCCATAGGTAACACCATGATTCTCACCCTCACCCCCGTGGGTCTTTAGTCAAAAGTTATCTTTCCAGGAAGGCCTTCCCTAACAATCTAGTTTAAGTTGCAACCTCCAGCCCCTACCCAGCATTCTCTTCTCCTCTTCTTTGCATTACCTCTCTACCACTTATCACCACATGACATATGAATTAACTATCTCCCTCCATAAAATGTAAATCCACGAGGAAAGGGATCTTTGTTTTTTTTGTTCCTTGCTCTATCCTCAGTGACTATTTTTTTAGATTATTTATTTATTTGATAGACAGAGATCACAGGTAGGCAGAGAGGCAGGCAGAGAGAGGAGGAGGCAGGCTCCCTGCTGAGCAGAGAGCCCAACTCAGGGCTCGATTCCAGGACCCTGGGATCATGACCTGAGCCGAAGGCAGAGGCTTCAACCCACTGAGCCACCCCAGCGCCCCGTCAGTGACTATTTTAACAGTGCCTGACACACAACAGATATTCATAAAAATCTGCTGAATGAATGAACGTACTTCGTCTCAGATCGGCATAGTGGTTATACAGTGTGGTTGTTGGGAAGTGGGTTTGGAATTGGACAAACTTGGGTTCAAGTACTGTGACCCCACTTATTAGTTGTGTGGCCCTGGGCAAGTCACATAAGCCTCAGTTTTCCCCTCTGCAAAATGAGCGCAATAATCCTTGCCCTGCAGAGCTATTCCAAGTGAGTGGAATTAAATTAGGTAGAAATGGACATTCACAAAGAGGAGTTGTTAAATTTAAGTTTTGTAATCAAGATGGGTCCAGTGATAAGCCAGAGCCCAGGAAATACTGATATCCAACAGCGGCCCAGCATACTGTCACTGGAGGAAGCTTTTAATGGGCACTGGTTTTATTCTACCTACTGTTTTAGGCTTTTAACCTGGGGCGGGGGGTGGTTTAAAGATTAAAATGAAAATGTTAAACTCTGCTGAGATGAAGTACTGTAGAAACCGAAAAAGCAAGTGAAATTCTCCTACCATTGAGTACATGAGAATATAATGTACCTCTTAGAAATCCTTAAATCTTGCCTGCAGTCCTTGATCTAGCATTTAAAGCCTACCACGGAATTAATTTTCGGATGCTTCCTGTAAGAATAAACCTTGTTTTCTGAACATGTCCAGCTCAGATCTGGAACCCCTAACATTCATACACAATAAACATGCAGCCTAAGTCTGTTTTAGACAAAGCTCTCAGGGGTAACTGCCATTAACTCAGGCAATGCTACCATCTTTTTTGGACTTCCTTGTTACCATATCGGTAAGAGCATCCTCACAGCAGCGTGCAATGTCACCAAAAAGGCCAATTCAATGGGGGAAAGGAAAGGTTATTTTCAAACTAAGAGCTATTACTTAGAATAAAAGGCAATTTCCCTGACATCAAGATTTGAAAAGCACTCCTCTTACTCCATTTTCTAAAGTTAAATTAAATTAAATAAATTATAAATTTATACATTATATATAAGTAATATATAAATATATAATATAATATATAAATAATAATAAATACATAACAAATAAAATATAAAATAATATATAAATAAATTGACAAAAATAAATTAGATAAATTAAAAAATTATCATGGTCAGAGATTGAAAAGCTCAGCTCTGAAGATTATTAATGACCATTTAATGAAAATACAACCATAACACATTTTCTGCTTCTCTGAGCCCATTTCAAACTTCATCGTTTTCTTACCATGCGTTCCCAGTGAGGTCATTGGGTGCAGCGGTGTAGAGCCCGCTGACTCATAGGAGCTCACAACACAGCAGCTTCATTTGGGAACTTAAGACTCCTGGCCCCAGTTACATATCGCTTGACAGCAAAGTCATATAAATCATCATTTACCCTTTTCCACAATGGCCTTTGTTTAGGAAGAATAGCCCACCCTGTATTATTGCATATTTTATACTCATTTACTTAGATAAAAAGCAACTATTATTTTATTAAATATTAAGATTATTAAATGTTATTTTTCTAGCCTGAGAAATGCTATTTGTAAATGAGCCATTTGCACAAACATTATTCTTGAGTCTCATCTACATCACCGCAAAAATGCCTGTGGATGCCTTGCTTCTCTGCTTTCAGCCAAGATTTCTGACCCTGGCACTACTGACATCTTGGACCAGGTACTTCCTAATCATGTGGGAGCCCTGTGCACCATGAGATGTTCAGCAGGATTTCTGGCCTCTACTAACAAGATGCTAATTCATTCACAGTAAAAAAATGACTTTAATAAACTAATTTTCAGGGCTTGTGAATACACGGAAAATCTACAACAAAAATCCCACATACATATCTGATATCCACAGCCAGCTAGGAAGTGTGAAAACACGATGCAAAGTTTGGTGCCAAGGCAACACGGTCCCATGAGGAGGAGAGTCAGGTATTGTGCTACTGCTCAGCGGCAGTTTTCATGCTCCACACTCTGGCAAAAACTGGTGTAGGGACAGATGGGGAGGAACAGAAAGCCAAGTATTATGTGATCCTTTATGCCATGATGGTCAGTAATCTACGGAGCAAAAGGGCCTTCTGATCCATCTTGAACCTTCCTCTTGACATAATAAGGAAGTGGTGGAGTCTCTGATAAGCCAAAGTATCACAACTAATTTTGGGTCTTGACCTTCTGCCTGAATAAGACTCAGCTCTGCTCAGCAACGAGGCCCTGCAGAGCAGGTATGGTTCGTTGTCAGCACTCCGGGCAACCTTGCCTCAGCCACTTAGCTTGTTTCCTCATTCAAGAGTGGGGTAACTCCTACTTCCCTCACAAGGCTGCTTGAGGTGTTGGCACACATTTCGTCCTCAATTCATGTTAACGGTTCTGGCGGTGGTTGTAAGTGCCAAAGTCTGATAGACAAGGAAGGTTAAAAAGTGTTGCTCAAAATCAGACTAACCATATTAATAGTGTGACTTCTTCTCTTCCTCCCTTCCCTAAAAGACAAAGAATACACCAAAAGAATCCCAGAACATTTATTTCCACAGGTTCTTGATAAAACAGTACAACCTTGAACAACAGTACTTAAAAGCAAAATTACACAGCAAACAGGAGCTGCCCCTGAACACTTTCACAGAGAAACTTCAGGAAAGAATTTCCATCTCCTGACAGTTGCACAGTTATGCATGTCTCCTAGGTACTACAAGCCCCATCCTGCCTCTTGTTTTCTCCTACTTCTGCAACTGAAATGTGTATTGACAAGTTGTACGTGTGTGCACGTGTGGACAGAAAGAGCTCACTTTACCTCCTTGAGGAAGGAGCTCAGAATGCTTTGGAAAGAAGTTACCCCAACATGATGGAGAAGCCAAGCCAAGAAGGTTCTGGAGCTAGAGCTAGCATTCTCCTCAGAAGATATTTCTAAAAATCAGAAGATATTTCTAAAAATATCACTGTGGGTGCCTGAAATTTGAAAGCCAGTGGGCTCATGGTGGTGTTCACTCCTGTCCTCAATTTCTCCCAAGTTCAGGTCTGCAAAGAGACACAGGGGAAGGAGAAGGTGAGATGTGTGGGCATCCCACACCCAGCTCAGGCTGGGAGGCCATGGAGGGGGATGAGGCTCAGGACATATACTCTGCCACTGGCAAGAAAGACACCATTCAAAAGCCTGTGCTCAACACGAGGCTGTTCAACCAGTCTCTCCCTCCACCACTGCTATGGATCAAGAGTTTTCACTGTTCAACACTGATCCCGGACCCCAGATATCCCACCACAGGCCTTGGGCGCACCTTGTTTAAGGTGTGTAGCTGGGGCTTCAGTCTGACTGCTTGCCACTCACAGCTCTGCAGCCCTCCACAGCATGTGATGGGAAGGCACAGTGCCTTCATACGTTTACCACTGTGGCTGCCCTCAGTCACTGTGAGTCCTGGGATGGGGCTAGTAAGGTTCTTGTGTTGGGGCCTGGAGGGCTGAGGGCCTGTTAGGCAGATGCCTTTGCTGCTCTCCGGGCCTCGTACTCCTGCTTTGCCCTTTCCCTCTGCTCCTTTTCCCTCTGAATCAAGTGTACCCGCTCCAGATGCCACTGCTGCAGCTTTTGCTCATAGGCCGCGATGTCCTCGGCTTCACAGGTGGGGAGCTGTTCCTTGATGAGCTGGGTGGTCAGAGTCAAAAGGCTTTCTGACTCAACTCGGCCCAGGGCCTCAAGCTTAGAGTGTAAGTCCTGTTGGAAATCAAGGAAAAAAAAGATGGGGGTGGGGAGGAGGGTGCAGATGGAAGAAGGCAAAGCGGAAAGGAGATTAAGTCACTTGCAAAATCTCCACACATTCTGCTTACAGGAAAAGGCATTTTATTGGGAACCTGTCATGCTGCCTTTCATCTAGATACTGTGAGTGTTTGCCCCCTTTTTTTCAGTCCAGCACTTTTGCTAAGATGCATCACATGTGATTTCTCTCCTTTCACTCACGAACAGTAAATGGGACTCCATATGCTGTGATTTTCTATGTAATTTCTTGTTTTAATCCACAAAGACAGCACAAGCCTAACAAATCTGTTTCCGCTCTGACTTGCACCAAACCAAGCACCAAGCTCCCAGAGCAAAGCACTCCAAGATGCCCCACAAAATGGCAGAAGCAGCTGATAACTAGGCATAAGCCCGTCCATAATATTTTCCTTCAGAATGATAGAGATAAATGTTTGCTTAACCAGGGTTCCTTTCAACAGATGGAAATCATTTCAAGAATTTTCTACTAATGGCATGCTAAATGGCTCCCATGAGTGCTCGCACTATTATAAGCTTCCACCTGCTGTGCTCCGTCATCGCAGGTCAGCCTTTACAAACTGCCTACAGCTCCGTCTGAAATGGCAACTTGGTTTGGGCGGTATTGTATTCCTGGAGGAGTCAAGTACTAAAAACACTAATCTCCTTAAGTGCTTCAAGATGTGGACCATCAAGAGAGAGCCACTTACGGCTCAGCTATAGCTTA
The DNA here is from genome assembly GCA_003697995.1 of Taxidea taxus jeffersonii. Taxonomy (NCBI): domain Eukaryota; kingdom Metazoa; phylum Chordata; class Mammalia; order Carnivora; family Mustelidae; genus Taxidea; species Taxidea taxus. Next base: position 14,355 of record ML100585.1, on the reverse strand, counting down.
TGCCACGGATCCCCATGTTCCAAACACAAGCACAATTCACTGCATAGGTGATGAGGCTTGCTCCAATACGGGACTGGAAGGTGGGCAGGATCCATACGTCAAGGAGTGGCTACAAGCCTAGTGTGCTGGGTCAGTCCTGTAAAAATGGACCCCACGCAAATTACCCTACACTAATAAAAAGTAACAGGAAGAAAAAGAAATGTACAATGAAAATTACTTCTTTCCGAGATTGCTTTCTATGTGGTTTGGGGCCAAGGAGACAGTTTGGGACAAGAGAATAAGGACTCAAATCTGAGTCAGCAAACTTTGGTTCAAATCCCAGATCAGTCACTTACGGGCCAGTGCGTCTCAGCCTGGCGTCAGATAACACAGGAAAAGCAGCATCCGCCATGCAGAGCTACAGTGAAGACAGGTGAAACGCACTGATGCCTGTGACACAGCCAGCAGCCAATAAATGTTTGTCTCCTCTTTTCAATTTTCAAAAAAATGCATACGTAGAAGAATGAGGACTGAGAATTTAATGCAGCACAGATTTCTATTCTTTGAGATCAAATATATAAGAAACAAGAAGAAGAGGCAATCATTTTTAGGTGTGTTATAGCAGCATTTTTTGTTTGTTTTTTAGACTTTCTTAATCTGCAAAGTTAAGAGGAACAGGTAGTTATGTAGTTCTTTACCACCAGTTCTGTGTACCTAATATCAATCAACCTTTCTCAGTTTTCAAATTCTGAAAGAGGGACCTTGAACAATGACTTTATAACATTAGTGGGAGGAACAGCAGCTGCGAGTACAGAAGAGTCCTTGTAACACTGGGAGAGAGGTACCCCATAGCTGGTTCCACAGCATTACTGAACATGTCATCATCAGGCAAAATGGCACTTCTATGCCCCAAAATGACACATCAAGTCAGCTAGCATGGATGGGAAGGTTTTCTGCTTCATATAAAGAATTCTTTAGGCAGCACATTTTTCTCTCTGCACTTTGTAGACGAGAAACAAAGCAAGGAAGAGGCCAAGGGGTTAACCTGTAACACGGCTCTTCTTCCCTGACACTGACAACAGAGTATTTTGGGCCGAGCAGTTGAAAGCTACCAAAGACAGCTTGAGTGCTCAGGACTATTTGGAAAAGAAACAGTGGAAACTTGTTTATATCTTCCATGCAGTCCAAAAATGTATTTGGAGGGCCTGAGTGCACAACACAAAACCAAACAACAGAAGATGCCTGTAGCAGATCTCCATCACACTTGAATGTGGCTAATTCCCACTTGGGGTTTTGGGTTATCAAGCACATGAGTGCAATACGGAGAAATGACCAGATCCTTTCCACCTGGGGTTGGAGTCAGGTGACTGCTCTGAGTCGGCAAGCTAGCACCCTCCCATCAGACACATCAGGGATGAGTGTGTAATGACACACTGCTCCAGTGAACAAAACTGGGACTGATTAGCTCATACACAAAAGAGTATAAAAATTCCATTTAAGACTGCTTCCTGTTTGAAGCCTCATTTGTGATGTCAGTTTTTCATGTCTCTGTGTATGACAGTGAGGCACGAAAGGACTGCCTGACACCATAGCAAAGAAGCACATTTAATGCCCAGTGGAGAGGGGCTCAGTTCTGCTACGACGCACCTTAAATCGTTCCAGATACTGGGGAAGCTTGGACTGTTCCGTCTTCTCCACGTCCAGCTGCTCCAGCAGGTCTTCTGAGCCCCGGCTGTCTTCCCCTTCTTGGTGATGTTCCTCCGAAGCCGCGGGGGCTGGAGCAGTCAGAGCTTTCAGTGTTCTGTCCAGCACAGCCAGCTGTGGGGCAGAAAGAGAGGGTAGGGACTAACCATCCTGTGGCTGTGAAAACACCCCATGAAGAGAGGCTGGACCAGGGAAAGGAAGGAACAGCTGGGATCTGCAACTTGTGAACTCTTTCTCTTGTAAAATTATTGGCAAGAGACGTGGTTATTCAATTTTACGTCAGAAACTCCCCACTGGATGGCAGGGACAGCCAAGCAGAAAGCGCGTGGTCTAACTATGCAAGCTCAGAATCACCTATGTACAGATCAGCATGGCAGCACCTGATTTCACCTTTAGTCAACTGGGGAAGGACCCAAAAATTACGTTTGATGGGGACTCCAAGTATTCCTCTTCCATGTC
>ML100585.1:0-11813 GCA_003697995.1 Taxidea taxus jeffersonii | reverse complement strand
TCTTCCTCAACCGGTTTGGAATTGGGAGGACAGAAAACCCACCACAGAGCACAACCAACACAGGGTCATTCTGAATGTGCCGGAGAACCTCGGAATCTAGGCAAGCTTCCTTCACGGAAAGATTAGAGCTCACGGAGCGTCTATAAATTAGGGAGCCGCACAACCCACATGAGCTGCTGACAGAGACCTGACAGGCAGATGTGAAATACACTTTAATAAGGCAACTTCTGTGACTTAAAACTAAGTAAATGGTAAAACAGAGGGTTTCTTTTTGTTTTGGCCTCTCTCCTGACACACTCACTTTGGGGCACGCCTTCCCTCAACCCCCTGAGGGCCTAATGATCAGAGATTCTACAACCCAAGGCCAGAACTAGCAACCCCTTGGATACCAATTAATTCTGACCATGTTGCCTTAGAACAAAAATCCAGAAAATACTAAGGCCCTTTAATGCCACTATTACCTTATACCCAAACCCAACATATATTCCATTCTTGCTGACATCTGAATCACTTTCCTATTAAGATAGGTCACAGAGAACGCAAATTTGACTCAGATCAGAAGGAATATTTCCCTGGCAAAGGATTTACATTTAATATTGTGTTTCTGATCACTTGCACTGACCGTAGGGTTAAATATGAATACATGTTTGGGAATGTGTATGTTCTATTACTAATGTCTGCCCAAGAACATTATTCACTAGACATTAGTATCTGGTCAGTACAGGCACCAGACATGCATATCTCATGACTAAAATGAAGCGAAGGACTGAGTCCTAGTGATTGGGGTCAAGGCAAAACGAAGAATGAGCTCAAAGTTAACTTTTACATCCTAGTAATGCAACAAGCAACGTCCATCTAGGCCTCCCTCTTACGACGGAAGCTGCTTGGCTAGGAGTGGGCACTGGTTGCCTGTAAGGCTTAAGGTTTTCACATGGCTCTAAGATGCTACATTTCCTGAAGCCTAGTGGCTTCACAGCGTCAAGAGTCCTAGGTGACTGAGAGATGCACATTGGAGCTGGTGAGAAGACAGCTGCCTAGTCCAGGCAAAAGAACCCCTCAGAATTCTGAAAGGTACATTTGATCCACATTTCCCCAGCATCTGCATTCATCATAGAATGGTTTAATGAAAGCAAAACAAGACTGTGCCATCTCTAGTCCCCAGATTCATTTCTTGAAGGCTTTTATGGGTGAATATAATGCCATGCAGTCTCTCAGGACTACAAGGGCACAGAAATGCCAAAAACTAAAAATGAAGTATTAACTTCTTTTGAGCTCCCACTGAGATTTTCCGGGGGGGGGGGGGATGGGCTGTATTTTATCGAACTCAGTTTCAATTCCAGGGGAGAGGGATAGTTTTCCTCTCAGACAGTGCGCTATGGCATCAACATTCATCTTATTCTCTAATACTTTTTGTCAGTAGCACTGAGAATGTGTGTGGATTTTCATTCCTTTTCAACTGGATGAATACATGATTCTACAGAGTAAAGACAGTAGGGGGAGGGGGAAGACCATGCAAACAAATTCACAGGCTGGCTTACAAGGAACAGGAGATGGCTAAAGGGCACTGACTCAGAGCTGAGGGACGTACCGCTTCTGCACACAGTTTCCCATCGTCCGGGGACGAGGCCACCATCTCCATCACTTGAAGGGCTCGGTCAAGGTAGCCAGGTTGCCACAGCAAAGGCATGTTATGGTACACAGCCCGCAGCCCTCGCTGCAGCTCCACCTTCCCTGTGGTCAAAAAGAACAAGGAAGAAGCCTCAGCCATGGCTTCCCACTATGTATGAGACTGAGGACTTGAAAGCACAAGTGAATATGAACCTGGAAAATCATTTCAAATCTGTACCAAGAACCTCATCCTGTCCAGTGATCTGATGCCATTTCAGATGGATGATGAAAATATGGTGAAATTCACTGAATCTGTTTTTTATTTTTTAAAAATATTTTATTTATTTATTTGACAGACAGAGATCACAAGTAGGCAGAGAGGCAGGCAGAGAGAGAGGAGGAAGCAGGCTCCCTGCTGAGCAGAGAGACCGACTCAGGGCTCGATCCCAGGACCCTGGGATCAGGACCTGAGCCGAAGGCAGAGGCTTTAACCCACTGAGCCACCCAGGTGCCCCTGAATCTGTTTTTTTAATACAACACTGCACAAATATGCTTTTCTTCTTTTTCATTTGGTCTGGTGGAAATTATCATGAGGATGTATGAATCATAGGGCTGAGGGAAATTTAGAGAGGTTGATATCTCTGTCTCTTTAAGTGGAGCTACCCTTAGAAAACGAGTCAAACAACGGAATACTATTTTTGTTTCAAGAACAAAATCTTCCTCTGAAAAAGAAATCCCACAATTCTCCTACAGTGGAAATCTTGTCAACATATGACAACTTTCCCTGCCAGCAAATGTTTGATATTTTTCAAAATGCTTCAAAACACCCCCATCGACTGTCCTTATGAAAAAAAAAATCTGATTTTATTCTTCTTTCCTTTATTTGGGCTTCATCAGTACTTAAAAATCATAAAGTCTTCATCGTCCTTTTCAGATCTTCAGATATGAATGTTATTCTTTGTACCTCAAACCATCACAACTGGAGCTCAAGATGTGGACACCAGACAGCAGGGTCCTCGGCTGGGCCAAGGGACTATCTCTGTGCACCGGTGGAACAGAAGTCCTCTCTGCACTAATGGTCAAAGTCACCTTGAGCTGCCAGGTCTTAAAGCCACCTTCACTAATCTTTCCTGGGAAGGAGGATTTGGGAAGGCTGTTGTAGGACATAAATAGACAAAGCTTATCAGGTGACAGCTAATTTTAGACTTTTAAGACACTGCAGTCCCACTCTGGGAAGCTGCTGCGATGGGGCTGAGTAGGGCTGCATGCACAGCACATGACACAGAGATTTGATCTGATGGCCTCCCATCCCAAAGCACCAGGGCCTCCTGCACAGAAACAGCAGCTACAATGTACCTTTTTCTTGGCCCTGACAACTCCCTCAATAATTCACACAGTCCTGAATGCTGACCTGAGGGCAAAGGCAAAACACGTGTAAGTCAACAGCAAGAAAGTAGATGGCATATTAGGAGAAAACAATTTTTAAAAGGAGTGGTCAAGGGGCACCTGGGTGGTTCAGATGGTTAAGTATCTGCCTTCCAATTGGGTCATGATCCCGGGGTCCTGGGATTGAGCCCCCATGGGGCTCCCTGCTCAGTGGGGAGCCTGCTTCTCCCTCTCCCTCTGCTTATGATCTCTTGCTCTGTCAAATAAATAAATAAAATCTTAAAAAAAAAAGAAAAGAAGAGTGGTCAATTCTTTTGGTAGTCTGATAGCCAGCTGATGAGCTCTAAAATTCCTCTCCCTCCATAGTCTACAACAGAATCAGCATCCAAGAAGGCCACACCACATTTTGTTAGTGAGGATCAATTTTAAAACTTGCTAAAACTTTGATGATTTTCATAAAACGAAGGTAAGTCAAAGCAGTGTATGGTCAAGAGAAGGTGCCTTCTGAAATGTCTGCCTACTTGAGAGAGAAAAATGGAAGAATAATGAAATAATATGCATTTAATAGACCTCTGTAAATCAGAGCACATTTTATGCACACTTAGGTTGGATGCTATTTGCCCCACTTCTACACAACCCAAGTTCCGAGGCTTCGTCCTCCTGACATGACTTTCAGTGCCATCAGGCCATCAAAGTAAAGCAACCATCTCCCAGCATGGAACAGTCACATTGTATCAAGAGTCTCTCTGCTTTCCCAAAGTGCTACTTAGACACACTATCTGAGTATCCCTTCCTTCACCTGAAAATAATACCAAGGATATGAGTTCAGCCCTAACTCTTAATTTCTTACCTTCTGGACTTTTGGTCTAAAAGAGACACAAAGATCTTTGTTAGTACTGGGAAAGTTTTTATTGGCTGGTTCTCCCAAAAGAGAGCCAGAATTTTCCTTTCTTTATCCCTTCCTCACACTGATTACCACGAAATATAACCCAAAGCCACCAGAACTAGTTCTCACCTTGCAGCGGTAACAGATTTTTAGCACCCTCTTTACTGTCTCTTACGGTTTTGTCCCATAGCTGTTAAGGCTATCAAGGCCTATTTTTATGTCTAAAAATGAAACTGTATTGGAACTTCACTGGTACACTGAAATCAAATAAAAAATTTATTACAATGTAGAAAAATGCATCAGTTCTATCCAAAAGGACAATATTTGTAAGGATCACTTAGCTTACCAAGAAGTGCATAGCCATATAACTGGGAACTCAACCCCACTGAGTTCTTTTGCTTTAAGCCTGGGAGTAATAGGGATGCACCAAAGTTCCTCTCCTCTTCCCACTGCAACAGAATAAAAGAGATCATGGTCCAGCCAAACAAAGAATACTTTATGCAAAATTTGATTTTTAATGATTTTTAACAGGTGGAAAACAAGTTGTAGCACTAAATAAAAAAAAAAGCAAAATAACAAAGCTATAGGTACATTATAACCCTAATTTTACAAAGAAAAGATATTTATATCTAATGACTAATACAGAAAAGAAATACCTTCTGTTAATGGATTTCTGGAAATTATGAGCCATTTTGGTTTTTTTCTTTACACTTTTCATTATTTTCCACATTTCTGGCAATGAATAAGAGTTCCTTTTGCAATCAGAAAAGCAAAACAAAACAAGAATAAAGAGCACACTCTGGACCAACACTGCCTTGAGACAATAAAGATCACACATGCTGTCAGCCCAATAGTCATTCACATTGCTACGACATGCTGGGGCAAGCTTTTGAATTTTAAACAAGTCAGCAATGATAAGACTTCCACTTCACAGTGTAAAAATAAATACAACTATTAGGTTGCTTTTAGATAAATCTGTGCCTCTTAAAAATAAATTGGACAATCAGAAACACTTAGTGATCATTTCTTTCAACCCAGGCTGCAAAATTACACTTCAGAAAAATTGGCGTCTTCTGAGAGTTGGGAAAAAAGGGGCAAAAACGCAAGCATTGCTAAGCCTGCTGTACAGTAGTAACAGCAGGGACCAGGGCTTGCTGTAAACGCTGGTCTCAAAGGACAGCCTTGGCAATGCCCCAGACAATGAGAGCTGTGATCATCTTGGTGCTGTATGAGTACACATTGGTCAGAGCCCTTGTTTGGGCTTAAAAATAAAGAACACAAAGATCAGGATGCCCTGCACTGGTGTCTGCAGTCAGAGGTCTGGGAGGAAGCAGAGAATGAATGAGGCATACAGGCTGCAATTGTAGCCAGGTGTAAGGGAGGCACCCCAGGTGTTAATGGACACCCAAACCTCTTTACTGGCAGTGGCCTTTGTGTGTGGTACAAGAGTAATTTCTTAGGGTTTTCTAAACCTTTGAAAAAAGCAAAGATCTTGGGAGAAAAACAAAGCCTCCCCAGGCACTTGTGTAGTACAGTAAGTGAAAGAGTTGGTAATAGAGGACAGGGCATTTCACTTTCAAAAGCAAATTGCCCTAAGGTTTGATTTTCCCCCACATAAACTGCATGAGAAGGGACCTGGTGAATAATAAATAAGGAGCCTTAAACTTTTTTCTTTTCTTTAGGGAAAAACATGACGACCTATAGTATCAAAATGCAATAGGACAAAGAGCCAAAAAGGCGGTGTCCTTGCTGCTCTAGGAACTGAGGTGAGGTAGTGATGGTTGGCTGGCACAGTGATAATTCTGAAGGGACTTTTAAAAAGATGAATGACAACAAACAAATGAGTGTCTTACAGATTTTTCTGAGAATTCTCTGAGAATAAAACAAACACTGCTACTTATATGAAAAGCTATTTGTGTGTTCATATAAGAGATCAGGTCTCTCCCAAACCTGTAGCTTCTATTGTACATACTGTTATGAACAAAATCAGGTACTACTGCTCCAGGGTCAGGGTTCTCTCCGTTTGTGCCTGTGCCTTTCCCATTAATACAAAGCAAATCTCATTCTCCCACTCCCTTCTCCACTCCCCTTCACTGCTAGATAACCCAAAGCACTCCTCTACACCAGCTATCTCCTCTCTGAACCTTTTTTTTTTTTTTTTAAGATTTTTATTTTATTTGTCAGAGAGAGTGAGCACAGGCAGACAGAGTGGCAGGCAGAGGCAGAGGGAGAAGTAGCCCCCCTGCCAAGCAAGGAGCCCGATGCGGGACTCGATCCCAGGACGCTGATCATGACCTGAGCCGAAGGCAGCCGCTTAACCAACTGAGCCACCCAGGCATCCCTCCTCTCTGCACCTTTAAATCACCCCACAATCCATTCCTATTTCCTTTCATCCTCCATTATTCTATGGAAACACAGGTTACAATTTAGTGCCTTCAGGCCACTAAATTCAATGAACTTTTTGAAAGTCCTCACCTTACCTACCCTTTCAGAAGCATTCTAAACTGTAAACCACTCCCCTTGTGTGGTTTTGGGGACCCAAAGCGTTCCTGATTTCCCTTTTTGCTCTGTGGCTCATCTGCAGAAATTTACATCTAGATGTATTATAAACTCTATCTCCAGTCCAGATTTTTCCAGCAAGATCCCAATTTCTCTCATAAAGTCTCTTGGTTGTCTGAAAGGCATCTCAAAATGCAACATGTTCATAGCCAAATTAATGATTTTCCTCATAAAACCCAGTCTTTTGGGGCGCCTGGGTGGCTCAGTGGGTTAAAGCCTCTGCTTTCGGCTCAGGTCTTGATCCCAGGGTCCTGGGATCAAGCCCCGCATCGGGCATTCTGCTCTGCATGGGGCCTGCTTCCTCCTCTCTCTCTCTGCCTGCCTCTCTGCCTACTTGGGATCTCTCTCTGTCAAATAAATAAATAAAATCTTTAAAAAACAAACAAACAAAAACAAAAAAACCAGTCTTTTTCCAGAGTTCCCTTTGCAAGCACACAGCAACCTTTCCATCTAGATATACGAGTCAAAAACTGAGGACTGAAGATTTCACCGGTATGTCCCTGCCTCCACACACGGTTCCCCATCATGTTACCTGCCTCCAAAGCATGTTCACTGGCTACTGCTAACACCAGACATTCTCATCCCCAGGTTTCATTACCTTTTGCTCAGACAACCATGTAGTCTCCCAAGTGCTCTGACCATAGCCATCATGGCCCCAATTCAATCTCCTACCCACATTAAAGCCAGATGTATCTTTTCAAAACACAAACCAGACATATTATCCCTTCTACTTAAAAGTTCTCAATGGTTTCTCACTATTTTTAGGATATACAAATACAGCTTAGCATGACCTACATTCTCTAACCTTACTTCACCCTTTGCCCTTCCAACCATTCTCTCTGCTGCATCTACACTGTCTTCCAATCTTCTTCCAGTCCCTTTCTGCTCACCATATTTTTTTTTGCCACCAGGCTTTTGCATGCGTTAGTTTCTCTTTCTGGATTGTTCTTCCTCTCTTCAGCCAGTTAATTCCTATTCATCTTTCAAGTACTAACACAAGGAATATTTCCTTAAGGAAGGGATTCCTAACCTAAGTTTGGAATGTAAACAGACAAAAACTCCCAAAATATACGCTTGTTGTATGAGAGGTCTTTGTAGTGCTCATTGTAGTTACAGTTTTATTTCATGTATTTGTTTTGTTTTGCTTTGAATGCCTGTATTGTTCTTTGGCTGGGAGCAGGGAGTGTTTGTTTACTATTGTATAACCAGTACTTGGCAATGTATGGAAGGCAGTCACTGCCCAACAAAAATTTAATGAACTAATGCATGTGAGGTATGCCACAGGCTATGACCCTCATCTTAGGAAAGCAACATACACTATAAGTTCTTTTGAATATGAGGTGGATTAGATGTCCTTTTCAGTTTCTACCCAAACTAGTATATTTTGATGCTACATCTGAAGTTGAGGGTAGATTGCAGGCCCAGGCTGCCTGGCTTCCCCAGGTAGCTTTGTTACCTACGAGTTGCTATTACATAACATCTTTGTGCTCTAGTCTTCTCATCTGCATAGAATTGTGAGGATTAAATGCACTGATAAATTAAGACACTAAGAACATATCCTGGTGTAAAGCAGGTACTATTTAAATATGAGTTATCACTGTTATTACTATTGGTATTCTTAGGGTAATAGTAAATAATGATTAAATAGCTGAACTCAAGAGAGGAAACCAAAACTTGCTATTCTGGACTGACCAGAGCAGCCTCAGGAAAATACTGATGCCAGCTGAACAATCGGCATTGACTGCCTGAGGTGTGGCCAGTTAGATGCCTCACTGCTTCTTTGATACTCAGGGCCAAAGTCACGGATGGTCAGTTGCCCATTTCTGAACACCTGAGGGGCATTCAGCCTAGTTCAAGTTTCAAAAAGTGTATAAGGACTTTCACTTGAGATTCTTTCAAGTGGAGAAACTTCCATCCAGCTCCACTCTGTCAGAAACCAGAAACTAAAATGTCCAGAAGGAGCACTCATTCCTGGCTGTTTGGGGGCCACAGAGTCGCATGTCAGATTCTGAGGGCAGAGGTCTCCTCTCCCCACCTCCTCTCTGCTCAAGAGGCACAGCGGGCTTCTCGGGCTCTCAGTACCTCTGGACAGCCCACCACTTACACTGCAATCTGTCTTCTTGGCCAGACAATGGTATAAAACGTGGAGGGACAGAAGCTGGGTGGAAGGTACTTCAAAGGCTTCTTGCATCATGATCTCAAAAACCACGGTTAAAGCATCTGGCAAAAAGATCAAAGTAAAAATGACAGGGTATTAGTTTTAGGTAACATCACCAAATCTGTACTTAACTATAAACTTAAAAAGTGGGGCATGACAGAAAAACAAACAGAATTAAGAAGCAAAAAAAATGTGAGCTCTGATCCCAGTTCTTCCACAAACTAGATCTTTCCCAAGTATTTAGCTTCTATTATACTTACTATTATATACTAAGTCAGGTGCTTTTGTACCAATATTCTCAAAGACACGGAATAATCTACTTAACTTCTTTTAACTTCTCCCAGTATCATCCTCTTGATGATAAAAAAAAGAAATACCATTTGTCCCACCTACTTCAAGAGACTATGGCAGAAAGGCACCTGGGTATCTGAGTTGGTTAAGCGTCTGCCTTTGGCTCAGGTCATAATCTCAGGGTCCTAGGACTGAGCCCCGCATCAGGCTCCCTATTAAGTGGAGAGCCTGCTTCTCTCTTCCTCTGCTCCTCCCCCTGCTTGTACTCTCTGTCAAATAAATAAATCTTTAAAAAAATAAAATTAAAATAAAGAAACAAAACAAAATAAGGGGTGCCTGGGTGGCTCAGGTGGTTAAGCATCTGCCTTCGACTCAGGTCATGGTCTTAGGGTCCTAGAATCAAGCCCTGCATTGGACTCCCTGCTCAGTGAGGAATCTGCCTCTCCCTCTCCCCCAGCTCATGCTCACTTGCTCACTCTCTCTCTTAAATAAAATCTTAAAAAAAAAAAAAAAAAAGACTACTGGACAGTCCATCAAGATAGCACATACAAAAATGCCTCACAAATTGTGAAGCAAATTTAACACATCATGTCTGCCAGCTAGAAGAACTAAGGAATACAGAACGGAGGCAAATATATTTTCCAGGTCACCCTGACAAGCAGAATAGAAGGTGGGCTGACTGCTCCATTCTGGGTTCTGGAACCTTCTCTGTGTTGGGGAACATGAAGACAAATGCTAGAGATGATCCTAAATCCCAGATATCATTATGGAGACAGAAAACTGAGGACTATAAAAAGGATAATTAGGCCCAGTTGAAAAAGACTTGAAAGACTAGAAAGGAAAATGCACATTCATAAATTATAAGCCCCTGACTATAAAATACGATGTAAGATATTTGTTGCCACATGAATGCTGATCATAGCAGATCAGACCTTGAGCAATTTTTATTTTCCCTTAAGATTCCACAACATAGATGGAAGCCAAGAAAATCAAGTTCAGACAATTTCTTTCCCTTAATATTTGTTGTTAAATTAGAGAATGTTAATATTGGTTTAAAATATGGTGCCAGAACATAAAACAGGCACAACAAATGTTTTTGACTAACTAAGCTGCTGTGTTAACCAATTTTTGCATATAATCATAATTATAAGAGTTAGCACCGACTTGCAGCTGTTCCTAGCCAGCTGGCTTTGTGCATGTTGTCATGGTTTTAAATGAGGCCATAGGCAAGAACTTCTATATTCTTTTTGGAAATGGGGAAACTGAGACACACCAGAAAGTCATCTACTAAATTAGTAGCAAATAAGGACCTGGAAGAGATTTAAAACAACAACCCCAAACAAACCACTATTTTAAAAGAACACAATTTAAACCTAAAAATCCAGTTAAAAAAAAAAAAATCTGGTTTTTCAACTCTTCATTACAGAATCCAAAATTACACACGAAAAATACATCAACTTACTTTATCTTTTATTTATATTCTGCATTTCATTCAGCTTGGGAAGTGAAATTAGATTACCCTGTACAATCAATTATCTTTTCCTCCACATTCACTTATGTACTTTGATATTTCCTATCCTATTAACAATAAAAAGTATAATACTTTCTAAATTTTTGCCATAAATGATAATAATCTTCATTAAAAATTTATTTTTAGAAATCCTCAATATTAAATATTTACTCTGCATTTAGGGGAAAAAAAAGTCCTTTGACCCTTCCAATATGCCCTTTAAAGAGAGAGGGCAGGGAGAAAACTATTTCGAGTAATTCTCTAATGATACACTATTAAATCTGATGTTCATGGAGCATTGATTTGGTAACACAGAAAAGGTAATCCTCTTTCACTTGAATTCAGGAAATGCAGGCTTAAAACTGAATAAGAAATAGACAAGAAGGGATAACTGATGTTTCAAAATATAATATACAGCACATATTCTTTGGCAGTCAACAACTGCAAGTCTTTTGAGAGACATGATAAAGCAGATATACAGAGGAGATAAAGGGGAGGTGGCCACACTCATGGAAGGAATGCCCTGTCCCTAGCCTAAGCACTGAGTATGGATGCGGTGGGAAAGGCCACTGGTGCTGGTGTGCAGGGACAAGGGGATGGAACCCGATGGCAGGAATCTCAGATGTTATAAATGCATAAATGCCCACCAGTCTATATCCACCTTCCTGAGGTACTGACTACTAACATAGCTCCCCTGTGGGTAACATAGTACTAACATAGCTACTAAAAGAGCTCCATTGTGGCTCCTCAGTACCAAGCCTGAGGATGATATGGGGGAAAGGGAAAGCCAGGTGTGTCTTTACACAATAGCAAGGCTCCTCTTTCCCTCCTCACTATCAGCACAGCCCCAAGTAGAAACATGCTGTTATATGATTCCCTAACCCATGGACACTGGCTGGATACTGGCCACCCTGACTCCTCTGTACAGTCTGCTGCATCTCCATCTTTCCTTGGACTCCCTAACTGTATTCGAAGTGAAGAGTCACTTCAAATTAACTGCATAGGCTCAAGAAATTCGGGAGGGTAAAGAGACCTCAGAGATTACCCATCCACTAATTTTATAGATGAGGAAACAAAAGCCTGGGGAGGTAAATGGACTTTTCTTCATAGCGAGGGTACTGCTCTTCCCAGAAAATCAAGTGATTTTCTAGTCTTATATTTCACACAGAATAACAACTGTGACTTAAACTAAACAAAGTTAGCAAATGGTATTTTTTTTTTAAAAAAGAGTCAAGCTAATAATTGCATTACTACAATCTTAACCAGCCATGGATGCTCAAACAGATTTATTGCTTAGCTAAATTCACTGTCCTCTGCATAAGGAGGCATGAACAAAAAAACTTGAGAAACTGAGTGGGAAAAAACCTGGATATGATTGTCCTATCTGGCCAAATGGTATGGTAAATCAACGATGC
>RCUC01125769.1:0-35653 GCA_003697995.1 Taxidea taxus jeffersonii | reverse complement strand
TTTTTTTATTCATGGTGTTTTCCCTACATTGCCTCTTTAATACAAATTCAAAGGAGTGGCACACTGAATTTTAGATATGCTGTGACTAACACTGTACACATTCAAGAAAGTCCAGAACCATGGATTGCATTTTTTAAAAAAAGATTTTATTTATTTATTTGACAGACAGATCACAAGCCGGCAGAGAGGCAGGCAGAGAGAGAGAGGAGGAAGCAGGCTGCCTGCTAAGCAGAGAGCCCGATGCGGGGCTCGATCCCAGGACCCTGGGATCATGACCTGAGCCAAAGGCAGAGGCTTTAACCCACTGAGCCACCCAGGTGCCCCAAAGGATTGCATTTTATAGTGTGATTTAGTAGCTTATTTAAGTAGGAAGAAATTCAATATGTAACTTATGATCCCCACTTAAGGTGAACTTAGTGTCACCAATATAGTTTTTCCACTACCTCAATTCTTCAGGAATGCCAGTCAGGTCAAATTCTCCCCAAAATATTTTGAACGTTTCCTGGGGGCAGCTGTCTCATATGAACTTCACTTCCCAATCTTGCTGTTTACCTACCACCATGCAGTGGTGGCTATTCTCCTCTGTACTCCTTCCTGTTGGGTGATATCTCCCTTCTTGGCAGGTGCCTTTAGAGAGCATCTGATGCATCTGGGCCAAGATGGTGTTCCCCAAGTCTACCAGCACTATTGTTCTCAGTGCTGCTGAGTCCTCTCACTTTCAATTTCCCAGAGAGATTTTTAGTGAAACCATTCTTTATGTGTTTACTTGATGTTATGTTACAGATCTACCTTCCCAGTCCTTACTAATGAGGTCACAGTACTCCAATCAGACCTTCCACTCAATCCCACTTCCCCCCTATATCCCTAAATCTCAGTGTTTTCTCAGTAAGCTCATCATTTACATGGACCTGGGCAGGTACTGCCTCACAATTTCCCAGATGTGCCAGATTCTCTTGAATTTTAAGGTAAATACCATTTACGCTCCAGTTTTCTGTATTGCTATTTAAAGAGGCCAAGTTTCCATAACCTGGTAATGCAACAGTCATAATGAAAATGTATTTCCTTATTATGTAAGGGCTGTTTATGAAATCCCAGTACATTTCTCACAGCCAGATTAAACATTTTATTGCCTTTATTTTTCATCAAGTATGCAAATTCTTTTTAGCAGGTTTCATTTTTGATTTAAAACCATTTTTCATGAAAAACTAAATCATTTACGGCCATATGGTCTCATGACAATGCATAGTTAAGAAAAACTCAGTGAATTTTATACAGGAATGCCTCTTTGATGTCCTTTCAGGTGAAAGAAGTACACTTTATAGCCATAAGTAAGCTGCTTTAAGAAAGAACTCTTAAATGTCCATAAACATGTAATGTGGGTACTTGCCAAGGAGAAAAGATGTAGGTCAATACCATCTCCTTCCTTTTATAGAAAAAGAAGTTATGGTTTGGTTCCTAGCAGGAAGGGTCAGAATGATGTACTCCCATATGCTATTTTATATATGGAAGCAAAAATAAAAAAGGTATGCTAGGGAAGATGCAAGATAAAACAAGAACTGGCAGAACTAACATGTGATCTGTTGGTATTTGGCACTGACATGTTTCACACGGTTTCTTTCCTGGATGCAAGGAGTTCAGGAGAAACTGCAGGAACTTCCAATAATAACATATATATCATTTCCTGAGAACCTACTGTGTCCTGTGCACTTTAGTATGAACTATATACTCCTTAACTCATTTTGTGGCCTTACATCAGTATTCAAAAACATGTTGATGTTCCCACTTAATGACAAGGAAACCAAGGCTCATGGAGAAAAGTAACTTTCCTAAGGATTATAGCTAGTAAATTGGCAATCCTGGGACCTGGGCTCAGGTCTGCTTGACTTGAAAGCCCACACTCTTCGTACACTTCTAGGATGCCTTTCACTAATTGAATGAATGAATAAATGAATGAGCTTTCGGGTACCCTTTATTCTGGCCACCTCTCACATGGAATACTCAACCAATCAGAAAGCAAGTACCAGGCAATCAGGAAGCCACGTGGCATAGTCCTAGAATGCAGGTATGGGGAGTTGCCAAGGTTTGGGTTTGAATCCTGGGACCCCCATTCGTTACCCGTGTGACCTTGAGAAACTATTTAATCTGCCTGAATATATATTTTCTCATCTGAAATGAGGATCATAACCCTATTCTCCAAAGACTTTTAAGGAATTAAATTATGTGATATGTATGTCACCTGATCCTATTCTTTTGAGATAATATTAACATACACTGCTCCTGGAGCCCACCCGCATGACCAAAGTCAACATCCTTTCAGTTATTTTTGAGAGCCCCATTCTTGTCCCAGATCATGTTCTTGTGGTAGAACCTTGTCATGACCCCTTTTGCTTCTTTCCATGAGAGAACTCCTCTTCCAGACTGAGCCTCCCTCAGCAAGGTGCTTCCCTGATCCCTCAAGTAGCACTGTGGTTTGTGACAGAGTCAGGAAGCAAATAGTTTTCTTCCCAGTTTTGGGATATACTTTATTATGTGAGCCTCTGAAGCATGCTTTTGTTTCCTGCCCAGAACACAATTTCTTCCACAAATACAACTTCTGCATTTATTGTTTCTAAATCATCTTTAGATGATTTAGCCCACAGTACCAGCTAGCAGAGGATAGATGCCATGCAACCCACAAGCATTGTTCATTTCCTCCTTCTCTCTTTTCATGTTCCTTTTCCCCATGTCCATCTCTTTGCTTCTAGCCAACATGTAGAAGTCCCCTTGAAGACTCACTTTCATAAGGAAATACCTACAAGAGCCACTGGCTCATGCATTTTGCCAAAGTCTAGACTCTGAACCCCAGTTTGGCTCACCTCAGCCTGATAAGGAAATTTTATAGCTCAACATCTGTTATATGCCAACTATTAAGTAGGTTCCAATTGCCTTTTCTAATCCTGGCATTATGTTTGGACCTTCAGAGATTTAAAGCAATGTAATCTGGATGCTCTAGGGTGTGACAGTTGAAGGTAGTGCTATGAATGTAAAGAAAATTATTACATCAAATGCCTTGCTGTTAAGTATACAAACATCAGGACTCGCCACCAGGACAAATGCCTACAGAAAGACTAAATAAAAGTTAGATATGGACATTCTGCAGTGATAGGCAAAGAGAGTTTCCCCTTATTTTCTCATTTAAGGAAGATATTCATGGGAAAGTTTGGATTTCAGAGTCTGATTCATGAAGGTATTGGAGGCTACATCCACTCATGGAAAAAGGATCTAAGGACTAGGTAAGGCCTAAAACATTTTTTTTTTTTTGAGGTGAAGTATGATAATCCAAGAAAGGAGAATAGACAGAAAAGCGTGAGGAGGTAGAGAAGCAAGGCAAAGAAAGGTCACCTCTGTTTTCAGCTGATGGTGAAGATGATCTAAGTGCAGAGGGTTCTGGCCTGGAGGGTCAGTGGAGGTGGTAGAAGAGGAACAAAGGAAGAAATCGTCATCAGGACAAAGGTAGAAAATGTGCATTCTGAACTGAGAACAGCACTCCATCCTGAATAGAGAGTAAAGGTATTGGAGAAGCAGAGGATCTTACTACTCAACGGAAATAATATAGAAAAGTAATGCATCCTTCTCAAAATACCACCCCAGTGTCACCATTCTTCCTTAACATCTAACGTCTCTCATTACTCCCCGAATCCTTAATATGGCCTGTAAGACCCTGATCACTCTGGCACCTACCTAACCCTCCAGCCTAGAAGCACAGTTCTTTCAGTTCCTGGAATGTGTTCTTTCCTTAAATCGGAATCTTGTTCATGCTGTTCCCTCCCCGCAATACTTGGCTTCTGGTCTTGGCTGCACTGCTAACTTGCTGGGCAACCACCTCCAACCTACTTCAAGTCTCTGAGCCTCAATATCTTCATCTGTCTTGGAGGGAATTGGGTAGGAGTATGTCTAAATTCCTCTCCAGCTCAAATACTGTATGAGTCTATGAATATTCAGCAGAATGTTATTAGCATAATTCCAGGCTCAGGGAAAAGGGAAGGTAATTGACATTTATTAAGAGGCCACTGTAATGCTTTGTTTTGACCTAGCAAGAAAAAGCCATGCTTCACTTACAGAATTTCTCCAAATGCATGTATTGCAAGGAAGGAAAAAGTAATCATACGGGGTAAAAGCAGACGATAAAAAAGTTGCCTTTAAAATTATGTTTACTAAATACATGTAAGCCAATAAAGAAACCATTTCCATTTTTCCTGCCAACACTACAGTCATTATATTTGGCTGTAGTTTTGACAAATTGACCCCCTTTCTTTAAATATTTCTGTAACCCTATGTGTTTATTCTGTGTGCCTTCTGAAAATCACTCTAATCTTCTCAAACTCCTTAGTCTACCTCTTTGGCTTAGATTAGGATATCGTAATTATTTTCAACTGGTTTTCAAATACCTGTCTTATATCTATTCTTCGTTTTATTTTCCGTTCTAGAGATTTTCCCACTTCCTCAATAATATCAGTTCTCAAGGAAGGAGTTAGCCAGGGAGGAGGGGTAGAATGCAAGGCGGGATGGAACCTGGGAAAGGAGGAATGGACAAGAGAGTACGGAGTCAGCACCAGCAAAAGCCGTCTCCTGAAAGGGGCCAGTCATCACAACCCGAGGTCTATGGAGGTCATGGAAACATAGTAGAAGAACTTACTAATCTGATAAGAGTTGGACGAGGGTCCCATCAACGGTGTGGGCAGTGCTGAAGGTCAGAAGCAGAAAGAGTAGTAGAAAATCACAATATTCTACTCAAATCCACTCAGATTAGGGAAAGAGACGTCAAAAATCAACTGGATGGAAAAGATGTAAGAACATAGCGAAATGGGGCAAAAATAGGGCCTGAGACTGGCACAGAAGATAAGACAAACCAAAATTGTAAGTTCTACCTCTTCAATATTTCCTGTCTTCCTGTCTTCTTAGGGATTTTGTACCAGTCTTTCCTTTCCAACTCTGATATACATGAGGAAATGATATACGTGAGGAAATAGATTGTACCACATGTAAACTAAGGACATACTTGTGAGCAGAAAATAAGGCTAATCATTATTTAATTCCTTTATTTTACCAGACAAATATTTCCTTAAAAAATGGGTAGCACACATTAATATAAATGGAATTATTTAATTCAGCCGTAGTATAGAAATGATAATAGTTTTATTAATATTATTCATTTAAAACTCAATGTTAATTCTGAATTTTGAAGTAAGTGCAAACTGAGTGACCCTAACAACAATACGGGGTTCTTCAATTACATATGCAAATAGGAATTCATGGATAAAGCTAGTGTGGAAATGAGACTCCTCATCCGCTGATAAGAATAATAAAGCCTGTCCACATTCTTATGGTATTTACTCTAGGACAACCTTTTCTTGATTTGATAATCCTGTTTTACTCAGTGTTGAGGGGAAGAAATAACAATGAATCAGAACACACCATTGCTATCTTTAAAAAAAAAAAGATTCTAGCTAGGTTCATGAGGTTTTAAATCCTAAGTTCTTGATACCCAGGGGAGGATGTTCATTTCTTACAAAAGGATGAATTTTGCAAGGGATTCATGTTGGCAAACCGATTAGGATAAAGTCTTACTTAAAATCACTTCTACCTGTTGTTCTTTCTATGATGGAAGTGTCCAAAATTTATCTATGCTTGAGGGCACAGAAATTCAGGGATATTAGTTCTTTGAGGTATCAATTTCAGAGGGGTTAAAGTTCTTCTTTGAGAAAAATTATGGGCTTTTTCAGACATAAACCCCTGCACTACCCACAGTGACTTTCCCATGGTCAAAACAAGGATACTTTTGAAACTCCTCAGTTGTTTAAGCTTTATCTAATTTGCTACTTGAACAGTTGTTAAGTAAGAGATGTGTACTTTTATTTAATCAACAGCTCACAAGATGGGCACTTGAAGCCTTTAAGAGCACATTCAGCTCTGATTTGACTGTGATAAACTATTTGCCAAAATCTCAGCAGAGATGCTGATTTTGAGGAGGAAAAGAGAGTTTATAAAGTAAGAAGGAAAAATGGTGACACTTGAGAATCATCATGAGTGCTTTTGTAAATATTACCCTGGCAACTAAAAATCGGATCCTCGGGGAGACTTTAGCTTCCCAACCTTGCCCTTTCTCATTGTCTTGCCTCTCCCAGCCCACATCAGTCTTAATTCCCCAAGGTGAGAACTGCATCTTCAGACATACTCTTACTGATACTAGAAAATCTTATTTCTCAAGTTTGTGGGGCCATCAGGAGCCCAAAACATTGAAAATACTGTGGTCCCCACTGATATTAGTTCAAAATGTAGATAACTTTAGTAGTCTAAATAAAAATCAAACAGCTCAAAGTGAAAGAATTCACACATATACAGAAATTGAAACAGTATTTTCCCAGATTTTTCTTCTTTATTCTCTCCCTTTTTCTCCTGTGTTTTGCCTGTTGGGTTATCCACCACTGGCTGGGGCAGAAATATTTGAGGACCATTGATCTAAGGGATGTTAACTTTCTATTCCTTCAAAGTTCTCCAAATGCTATTACTGACCTAGGTGAGGGCATCTGAAAGTAATATACCTGGACTATATTATCTTATTTTCTGGAAAAATGCCTTCACTGAATTATGATTTAATTTTATGCCCTCAGCTTTTATAAAAGGTCATTTTTGAAGAATGGTCATTCATCCATTTGGAGAGCCCTTCTGTATCTTTTGCAAAAGCTAGTGAAAGACTTTGAACATCATGTAACCTAAAGTGTCTTATATAAGCATTCGTATGGGATATTCTTCCTACCATGTAGAAGCAGAACAATATTTTTTCTTTCAAGTTTGTACTCTGCTTATGGGGGGAGCATTTAAAACTATCTAATCAAATACATTTTGCTTTTTGCTTATTAAATAGTGCAAAACTCATTTGAGTTTTTTTTAATTGTTGTAACTAGCTCACCTTCCCAAAGGAAAAATGTTTCTCTCAGCTCAGGGTAAAATATCATTCTGCGTCTCCTAAACAATGGTTTGCTTTTCCTCTAATGGACACTGAATCTTAACCCATCATATCCCTCTTCACATTACCTTCAAGGAAGAATGAAGCCATATTTGTGCCCTCACCTCCAATAATCGTACAAAGCTTAATGAGGTGCATTTTGTTTAGCAGACTCTGCTAGATCCATCTCATTCCCCACCTTTCCTTTGCTGTGGCCACGTGTCCCCTACTTAGGTCCTACTGCAGCTAACCACATTGTTAATGTCTTCGTAAAAACATTTTTAAGCCTCCTCCACTTCATATTGCTTAAAGGAAAAATAAATGAATGGATAGGTAAATTATTTTATTTTATTTTATTTTTAAAATTTTTTAAATTTTTATTTATTTGATAGACAGAGATCACAAGTAGGCAGAGAGGCAAACAGAGAGAGAGGAGGAAGCAGGCTCCCCACGGAGCAGAAAGTCCCATGTGGGGCTCAATCCCAGGACCCTGAGATCATGACCCTAGCCAAAGGCATAGGCTTTTAACCCACTGAGCCACCCAGGCGCCCCTTATTTTATTTTTTTAAAAAGATTTTATTTATTTATTTGACAGACAGAGATCACAAGTAGGCAGAGCAGCAGGCAGAGAGAGAGGAAGGGAAACAGGCTCCCTGCTGCGCAGAGAGCCCGATGCAGGGCTTGATCCCGGGATCCTGGGATCATGACCTGAGCTGAAGGCAGAGACTTTAACCCACTGAGCCACCCAGATGCCCCTGGATAGGTAAATAATTTTAAACAGCCACCTCAGATTTTTGTTACGTTCATTCTTTCTATAATTATTCCTGGAATACGCGTTTTCATTTTCCCATTGTAAAATGGTATGATTCCTTCCTGAAAGTAGGCAGGGGTATGGTGATATTTTAAAATATAATGATATAATGATAAAATAATAATAGCAATAATAGTGGGATGAGAAGTTATAAGGGAGGAAGAGAGATGAAGCCTTTAGTTTTGTAAGTAGGCTGGAGAATGATGAGAGCAGATGGCCCAGGCTTGAGAGACATTATGAAAAAATCTGGAGGACACACAAAGCATGACTCATTTTTATCGATGAGACTTTCTCCAGTTCTCCCTTCCTCCTGATTCTCTCTGTTCTAGTTCCCCCCACCGATACAATTTCTTTGTTGAAATCTCTACGTTTGCTACTCCATTTCTTCTCTCTTTAACACCCTTGTAAGTACTAAAAATACCCTCAACTATGGACACACTCAGGTCTAAATTGAGAAAATGCAGGTAACACAATAAAACTCTACAGCAGCCACATAGCTAAACTTCAACTCCCCTGTGAATTATGTGTCTTGGTACAACGTTGACCGTAGAGGACCTCCCCAAGCCAAACTCATTTTACTGTTACGAGACTATTCTCTGAATCACATGTGGAGAAGTGGATGTGGGCATAAAGCTCACAGTGCCCAAACGAAAAGAGGACATACTTTAGCATGAACCTGTACAAATTACTAAGATGAATAATCATAATAATTTATGAGAACCTACGAAGATGATGTGGGGGAGGGAAAAATACAGCTGTGAGGATTTGTGAGGATAATCAATGAAGTGATTTGGTAGGGCTAAATATTGTATAGATTGCATGTTGGATAGACGCTAATTTATGGCTTCCTTCTGAAAGACCATAGTAGCTTTTCCTTTGGCCTTGTGGATGTCACCATCTGTATCACTGGTTCTCAACATGGAGTGAGTGGGAGGAGGAGCAATAATTCTGCTCCTCAGGGGACATTTGCTAATGTCTGGAGACTTCTTTGGTTGTCACAGCTTGGGGAAGTCGTCCTTGTGGCTTCTAGTGGGTAGAGGCCAGGGAGGCCACTAAGCGCCCTATAATGCACAGGACAGCCCAGACAACAAAGAATGATAAGGGCCCAAATGTCAATAGCGCTGAGGTTGAGGAAACCTGCTATGCATTCGCCCTGTGCTGTTCTGCTTCTGCACTCAGTCATTTAGCATTTTATTGTGCATCATGTTCTGTCCACAATACCTGGCTCAATGGAGGGCAGAGCGTTGTAGAAAACAGAGCTCCCTCCTCTCAGTGTCCACGGTGTCATTCAGCATACAATACACAAACAGAAGTGATAAGTACAAGTAGGGTGGCTTTTTTTGTTTTTTAAAGATTTTATTTATTTATTCGACAGAGAGAGATAGTGATAGAGGGAACACAAGCAGGGGGAGTGGAAGAGGGAGAAGCAGTCTCCCCACTGAGCAGGGAGCCCAGTGGGGGGCTCTATCCCAAGACCCTGGGATCATGACCTAAGCCGAAGGCAGATGCTTAACAACTGAGCCACCCAGGTGCCCCAAGTAGGGTGACTTTTTAAAAAACTGCTCTATGAATGCAGAAAGAAGGAGAGATCATTCATTCCTCACTTGACAGATGTAAGCAGAAACTCCAGGGACCAGTGGGCATTTGAGCAAGATTTTTGAAGGTTGAGGAGACATGGCCATATCACGTAAGTCAGTATATGAGTGCACAATAAAATATTTCCTCTCAAAAACATAAACGACATTGGGGTGCCTGGGTGGCTCAGTGGGTTAAGCCTCTGCCTTCAGCTCAGGTCATGATCCCAGGGTCCTGGGATCAAGCCCTGCGTCGGGCTCTCTGTTTGGTGGGGAGCCTTCTTGCCCTCTCTCTCTGCCTGCCTCTCTGCCTACTTGGGATCTCTCTCTGTCAAATAAATAAATTAAAAAAAAAAAAACATAAATGACATTTAAAATAACAAGTTGCTTTCACTTACATTACAATGAGAAAAGGACACATAAACAAAATTTCTTTTCCTTTTCTGTTCTTTCAGAGAAAATATACATGGAGATGTCCTCTATTATCCATTGTGCTGCCTTGGAATTCTCTACTATCCGTTGGCCCAAGGGAACTTACAGAGGATCTTGAACTACATTCAGGAGTATTTGAAACCCAGCTGACCACAATGTGATTTTTGCACTTCTGTGCTACATCTGATCAGCCAGGGAACGCATCTCTACTTTTCAATCAGCTGCAGCAGTTCCATTGAGAGAACAAAGTCTACACACAGGTGGCCTGGTTTATGCACAAATTTCTTGCATTTGTTTGATCTTTATGAGAATACAGAGAGTATATTTTAATTTTTATTTGAGGGAACTGAATAACCTACATGTTTACTTGCATTGGCATTATGTTTAAGGAAACATGATTAAGAAATTCTAGGATCCTCCTAGACAAAAATAGCAGGTGTATATTTAGGAAACTGTAAGATTCAAATGGACTAATAAGCCAGAGGTCAATCACACGGAGACTTATGCAAGAGAGTGCCCTAAATTAAAGATCTGTGGGGGAAAGTGAATCCAAAAGAGTCTTCTTTTTGCTGGAGATCTTGTAATCATTCTAGAATACGAGCTGAGCTGTCTTTCTCTGAAAGTATATATTCTAGTGATCGCAAAAACTATTGAAAACAGAATAAAGCATATTCTCCCACTGATGTCGAAGTACTAAAGATCTCCCTCTCTAATCATAGCATTTATGTGTTTTATAAATATGGACAGGCGTTATGAGCTATAACTCAAATATACATTTGTAAAAAAGAAAAGGTTAAACTGTACATATTTAATAACGTCTTATGAGATCGCACACGTTTCTTGTTCTATGAACCGCATTGTTCAATATCTTACAAGCTGCACTTTAATCCCAATAAAAAAATTTCTTTTAAGTGGAAATGACATTAGGACTGGAAGGGGCAACGCAGACCGGGCTCCTCTGCACTGGTGCGTCAGCTTTTTGCAACCTGGAGATACAGATATGCATGCGAGTGTCACGACCGGGGTCACCGCCAATGCTTGGTGTGCTACCTCCGAAAAGTAATAACTCTTCCCACTGCCCTGCTAGATAAATATCCGATTAAAGCAGGGTCTAAATGAATCTGCAGAGGGTTGGTCCGCACCAAGAGGTAGAAGTGTTATCGCTCCAGGTTCCCAGCGAAGCTTCGGGAAGCCCCGGGGGAAGGAATGTAGGCCATACGGAAAGGAACCCCGGGCCGGGCAAAGTGATGGAGTTTCAAACTGTCTAACTTTTCAGTTGTGTGTTTTTTATATGTTAAATACGGTTCAGAAGATTAAAGTCTTCATTTTAGGCAAAGAAAGGAAATAATGTTTCCTGTCCCATTTGCCAAGCTAAGTGAACAACTGTTCCTGCACAATTAGAATTGTTAATTGATTTGAAAACATAGGGCTTTGAAGGTGGAAAACCGCTGACATTATTTCAATAGGGAAATACACTCCTGAGAGGAGCACTGCGGTACAATTTCTCTCCTTGTTTTGTTGAATATACATCTATAAAAACACTGTGAATCATGCAGTAAAAACTGCTGTGCTGATATCATAAATCTCTGATAATAAAAATTTCATTGTTGAAACAATAAAATAGACTTTTATTATAACACAGAGTATCCACCTAAACATTGTCCTTTTAGCTTCTTCGAGTTAAATGTATGCACAGTTTTACAGTCTATAAACAGATCTGGAATAAAAGTTAATAAATGTCAAAATTTGCATTTCAAAAAATTCTTGCTGCATTTTAGGGAAGATCAATCTATGAACCTTTCAACATTATGTCAAATGAAATGCTAATTGTACCTTTAGGAATTTCAGAGACAGTGACAAGAAACTAAATGCTCTGTTCCTTTGCATCAGCAAGTCGAGGATAATTGTATATCTACTCTTGTGAACTTCTAAGAAAAAAAAAGGAAAAAAAAAACTAAGAAAAAAGGGTTTTCTATTCTTTAACTCAGGAGGGTAAACTCTTTCAGCCATACTCCATCAATCTGCCTTCAAATAAAGTGTGTTAACATGTTGACAGTGGACAAATCATACAGTACTGCATTTATTCATTTTATAATAGGTTTGTCAAATGAGCTTCAGTTAAAGAGATTTAGGAGTAAGAAAAATTTTCAGCCAGAAATAACCGACTTATTCCATTCAAAGTGATGTGAGGTTTAAAGGGGGTACTTCTTAAAAGCCTAATCTTTATTAAAACGCACAATTTTTGAAGGCTAAGTCACAAAAATAAATATCGGGAGCCCAAAAAGGGCTTTTATTTTCCCTGCCCTTAAGATAAAGAACTAATACATCCCTTCCCTTTTCTGCAATAAATCGGACCCCTGGATCTCTAAGAGATACAAATTATCCTCTAGACTGTCCTTCGAGTGTGAGTAGAGATTGAGCCAATGAGCAATGTTATCTGGAAAATAGCACTTAGTGTAAGGTTTGTGCCATTTTTTTGAACATTATCCTATTTGTGGCACTGCCTTCATTCCAGAGGCAGGCTGCTGAAATATCTGGCACACCTGCCGAGCAGTGAAAAACGACGGTCCGCGCGACTGCAAAGCCGCTCAGGTTGTTAACCTGCAGCATTTGGTCACCTATCACCACTCTGAAAGCAAAATAGGCATTTTCACCTTCTTCAAAAACCATTATCGATAGTGTCAAGTCAAAAGCAAAGATTGTTCGCCTTCACTTTTCTGGATCCCTACATTGTCTGCTGATACGTATTAGGAACCCGAAGCAGAAGCACTCTGGACATTTGAAAGACTTCATTTGCAAAATATATTACACGGGGCCATTTCCAGGCTCGTCCTGGACAGCCGATTTGTAATCCTGTGCCTCAGAGGAAAGAAAAACACCCGAGCATTCTCACACCACAGTCACGAGGTGATTTAATAAATTCTGTGTTTTAAAAAACCCAGACGGAAATAATACATTTTTTTTTTTTTTTGCTCTACAAGGTGATGCCACTTTATCTTAGGCAAGCTCTAAGTTGCCCCCAAACATTGCATTTTCTGTCTCCATTTACTCTACCGGTTGTTTGCTTAGTTCATGAATATATTGCACTTCTAATCCTGTGAATCCCGAGGAAAAATGGGAATTCTCTGCAAGCCAGCAAAACTAAAAATATGTCTAATGAAAACCTGTGAAGGCATTAGCCAAGACATTAATAAACATTATCACAAAACAGCAGCTTCAACTTACTTCAGACGTCGATAATTTCTATGTGGTGAGCAGCCCTCTGTGATGACCCATGATGGGCGTCCTTTCGCACACGTGACTTGCATGACTGGCTCTGGATCCTATCTAATTCCTGGTGATGAAACAGCACCCCTTTAGCCATAGTGAAACAATGGGGGATAAAGGATTATACGTCTGTTTCCAAGGAAAAAGTTTAACAGACAAGAGTGGTTCTCAGGCATGTATCTGTATTACCAAAAGTTGGTCCAGTTATAAGAAAACAGTAACGTCCTATTTTATGGGCCATGATGTCTCACAGAAATCTCCCAACCCTCTCCAATAGGTACAATTCCCAAAATAAATGCAGAACTGGCAGCTACTCTGAGAGAACCCTTCGAGCAAATTTCTCCAGACTAGCTTTGTTATTAATCATCCTAATTCTGCTCATGTTGTGTTACATTGGGGAAAAATAGTTGTACAACGGGCAAGTACACTCCTAAACAAAATGCTCGTCTTTTTCTTAAGAGTCAAAACGGAAGACTAATAAAGACCATTTAAAATAAAAGGGCCCATTACTCCTCAGTTTTATATGAGCTTACATGCTTTCATTGTGCAGAGTGTGTTATTAATTTCACATGCCAGATTCATAGGTTTCTGCAATACCAGGTTTGATGTATTCATTATCGGCACTCAGTACATTAATTCACGCTGAAGTCCGGTAAATCAAAATTATACCATCTGGCTTCCTGTTCTTAATGATGAATTTGATGTAGGGGTGATTAAGATTGTTAGGCTTTTGAATTTTAATGTAAAAATTAGGGGATTAAAAAGGCATTTAGAAATGACCAATAGTTAGAATAAACTTACTGACAGGATCTAATTTGTGTACTTGCTAGTAAAGCTCCATTTTAATTAGCAGCCCCAGTCTTTCAGCACAAGCTCAAAGAGACAGAAGTTTAGTGATTAAGAAGATGAAGCTGTTAAATTGATAAATTGACCTTGAAATACTTGTAACTGTGGGGGACGGCCCAGTAACTCAAATTGTTAGTGTGTTGTATTGCCACGTAGGGAACTGAGTCCGAGAGTGACCCCGGATGTGAAATTTTGCTGCTTCTTTCTTCTTCTTTCTTCTTTTAGGGGGGGTTGATTGGCCCTCTCCGGCTTGGGGCCAGGGGGCCGAGGGGCAGAGATAAACAGATAGGAAAGCCTGCAGCTCTGTGGGTTGGCCCTGTGATAGCGGGAAGGTGGAGATTCTAGGACGGTTTCAGCACTCCTTGACAGGCGGCATTTGAATACGATGTCTAGATGCGAAAGCATGGTATGTACAGGTCTTCTTGGTTTCCTGAAACAATGGTGCTGCGCCCACACAGTGAGATCCTCAAGCAGTGAACGCACTCAGGAAATCTGGAGCAAGCCACCAATACTCTTCCTTCGACACCATGTTTAAGAAAACAGCAGCAGCAACAACAACATGCAAATGGAGTAATTCTAAATATCCACAACCCAGAGCATGTATATAACACACAATCATCGCACTCAAACTTGACACGAGACTTCTTCTAATTGAAAGACCAATCTGACATGGATGTTCCTTTGACAGTTAAAATTACCTCTGATTTGAACAAAAGCATTTGAAATGTTACACCGAACTCATTACACCTTTTCTGCATAAAGAAGTTTAATAGTTAAAACAAGTTAAGAAAGAATAGACTCTTAATGTAAAATATTATTAGAATGATATAAAGAAACATCCTCTATTTTTTTCCAAGACAGAAAGCTAAAAGTGCAAGAAGCCATACAATGGAAAAGTACGGTTGAAAATAAAATTATTTCCTGAGAAGAAAAAAAAATGTACTACCTTGTGCGGTCTCATAAAATGTGATGCTTTAGTTCCTATGAAATTAATAAATGTAGTCACTAATGTACTAAAATAAAATACAGTCAGAATGACTTACATCAGAAAACAAGTACATCTGTATATATCAACAATTTGAAGGATTCCGATTCCTGGCAAGTCAAGGAATATTTTAAATCTTATATTTTAGAGGAAATCGAATCTTGACTAACCACTGCAATTTATGTCATTTTAAATAAGATATATTTGAATAAGTATATTTTTCATGCCCTAAAAAGACTGATGTCTTCTTTTATAAGCTCATCCTGTGACACACTTGAGTAGGTAGGTATATTGATTTTTTTTTCTTTTTCTGATGGCAATGAAGTGTAAATGGAAAATATCAGACTTGGCAATCACTTAAACCATGTGAAAATTTCAGAGTGAAGGCTATTAGAGTCACTTTGTGATCTCCCCAGATGACCAGAGTGGGGGGAGGAAAAAAAACATTTCTACATTTCTTCAGATCCTTTGTGTGACAGCTAAGGAGAATAACATTCTTTCTAATACGCCAGTTTTCGTCTCTAGTTGAGAATAACCTCAGTGCTTTCTTATGTCACTGGCTGAGAGAAGATGAAAGACCCAGCCTTGTGTAAATGGCTTTGTCTAACCATCAGTCTTTAGCTCTGCATGGCAGCTGTACTATTGACATTAGCTTGTGCACTGGGTGAAATTGAAGTGAGTTAAATGTGACCTTGGCTTAGTTGTTGAAGTAGAAATGAACTCTACTGGGAGTGAAAAAAAATAAGACCAGTTTCTCTAACTTCATTTTTTCTTTAATGAGTTTAACAGCACTCTTAGGATTTGATACATTTTATAAAAACGCTTTTATTTCCTTTTCTATTATACACTGTGTAATCAGCATTTAGTAAGGTTAGCTTGCCCTTTTGTTATGAAATTCTGGTTTCAGGTATTTACATGCCACATTCTAAAAAAAAAGGGCACATTTATTTTCCCTCCCCGCCCCCACCCCCCACCACCGGGCTTATTGATCACAACCCTTAGAAATGGACGGAAGGTTCTCATGCATACAGGTTCATCGACTTGAATAATGAATACCAGGCTGCTGAAAGAGTGTAAATGCCCAGTGTTCTTGATGACATTGCATTGTCCACTGGGTTACATGGGCACCCACCAGACCCCCTGCTGGTAAATCAGGAGCAGTGAACACTTGAGACTGCAGGTAGACAGAACATGCTAGAACATGTGTAAGGCTGAGCTCCTTTGTTTTCAGATGCAATATAAGATAGTGTTTGCATCAAAAGAACATAGAGTTGATATTTTTTTAGGTGGAGCTTATTCAGAAAGTCTTTGAAGTTTCATTTCTATTTTGAACATTCCTAACTTGTGTTCCACATATACATCAACTACATGGTTTTATGTAGATATGCATTACTATGTGTGTGCATATGTGTGTACAGGTGAGTGTGATGTATGTACATATATATTTTTTAGCTTATAATAATGATACATGAGCAACAAATCAGACACTTCAAGTTCGGTGTCTGTCATCAGATTCATCACGAAGAAGCTCATGATGGGAATATTTGAATTAGTCTGTCCAATGAACTTGAGCAAACACAATCTGATGTCCTTATACTTTGCAGTTCCTGTTTCACCAGAAATGCTTTTCTGCTACTGTGCTATAGAGGAATCACTATTGGGTGTTACCGGAGCCTGCACTTTTGGCTTCTTTATTTAATCATCTTTATACCAGTTTAATGCTCTAGTTTTCTTTCCCTTGATTGTTTTGTGGGGAATTACTCCTCCAAAATATCCATCCTAATCCTCTGAATACAGTATGATATATAGCAAAAGGACTTTGCAAATGTAGACAAGACAAGGATCTTAAGATGTGGAAGCTATCCTGGATTATCTGCAGGGACCCTATGTAATCATAAAGTTACCTATTGGAGAGAGACGGGAGGTCAGGGTCAGAGACTGGAAGCTCAGGGTCAGAGACAGGGTCAGAGACATAGAAGAGGAGGTCAGAGTGAAGCAAAGAACGCACTGAGGCAAGGAGTGCGTGCAGGCTCTAGAACCTGAAAAAATCAAGAGGGGCAGGGATTCTCACCTTGGGTTTCCAGAAGAAATACTGCCCTGTCAAAAAAATGTTTAGACTTCTGACCTCCAGAATCAGTAAGAGGATACATCTGTGTTGCTTTAAATCAGTGAGTTCGTGGTATTTTGTTACAACACCATTAAGAAATGGACATACGTTTTGGTTTCTATACATCATAATGCACACCATGGCATCGTTATCAATTATTTAAGTAATTTCTTCATCACTTCCTGTTTTCTCATTTTTAACTTTTGTGTTCTAGTAGGTAAGTATAAAATTGGTGCTTATCATGTTCAGGAAGGGTTCAGCAATATTATGGATTTCAAAAAAGGACTCAGAGCAGCCTTTAGAAATAGATGGCACAGGGGCACCTGAGTGGCTCAGTGGGTTAAAGCCTCTGCCTTCGGCTCGGGTCTGATCCCAGGGTCCTGGGATCGAGCCCCACGTCAGGTTCTCTGCTCAGCAGGGAGCCTGCTTCCCTTCCTCTCTCTCTGCCTGCCTCTCTGCCTACTTGTGATCTCTGTCAAATAAATTAAATCTTAAAAAAAAAAAAAAAGAAAGAAATAGATGGCACATTGGGAAGCTTGCAGGCAACACTGCGTGGATTTAATCATGAAAAGAAAATGTTGGAACTGCCCGCAGAAGTCAACATGGTACAAACAGAGAAGAGGGAAAGGTCTTCGCTTGGATAAAGAGCTGTGGGAAGACGCCATGACGGACAGCTGGCCAGATGCCAGTACTTCCAGAGTGGAGGGTCAGAAGTGGTCCCAGGGAGGCCTTTTAGGCAAAACAGAAGGGGCGTGGAGCCAGGATCTTGGTTACTAACCCCGGCCTAAAGGCTGCTGCCTCATGCAAGGGTCACCCAGGGTCAAAAGAGAAGTATAAGCATGGATTTCAAGGCTAGAGTTGGAGAGGACTTCTGCGCTTATGCAGATATTTGCCTGGAGATTATATAATAAACTTGGAGATGAACCGAGACATCTGGAGTTCAAGCTCTACCGTTGGGACTGTGCGTATTTTTGGTGTGTCTATAATCCACTGCTCAGGCTAAATTGGCTGTGCTCTTCCTCGCCATCCCTGCTGAGGAGTGAGCCTCAGCGAGGTGTCTTGGCAGGACGGGTTGAGCAAGAACTTTGGATTTTTAAGCGGACGTACACACTGGAACACCAACACTGTGCCTTTGTGGGTGTGCATGCTTGAATTCCCAAGTCACCCAACTTCCCTGGACCTCACTTTTCTCTCCCACGAATGAAGGTGATCACACCTACTTCCTAAGAATCTTGCGGGGGTTAAATGAGATAAGGTAAGAAAAGTATCCAACAGTGCTTGGCATGGAAGAGATGCCCAGTGAGTCTGAGTTTTTCTCATGTCTTCTGGGTCTCAGTTAAAAGCGAAGGACTAGGGACGCCTGGGTGGCTCAGTTGGTTAGGCGGCTGCCTTCGGCTCAGGTCATGATTCCAGCGTCCTGGGATCGAGTCCCACATCGGGCTC
Source organism: Taxidea taxus jeffersonii (assembly GCA_003697995.1). Lineage (NCBI taxonomy): Eukaryota > Metazoa > Chordata > Mammalia > Carnivora > Mustelidae > Taxidea > Taxidea taxus. The sequence continues at coordinate 17,203 of RCUC01125769.1, read as the reverse complement.
CTTGCTTGGCAGGGAGCCTGCTTCTCCCTCTGCCTCTGCTCGCTCTCGCTCTCTCGCTCTCTCTGACAGATGAATAAATAAAATCTTTAAAAAAAAAAAAAAAGCGAAGGACGATGAGAATTCTGAATTCTCCGTGTGGCCTGAGATCGGCTGTTCGTCCACAAGTACCTTATCTTGAATTTCTCCTCAGTTTTCCACAGTCTTTAGTCATCCCACTTCCTCCTTCCCCATCCTCTCTGTTTATCCAGCAGTCTGAAGACCACTACACATATTTTACATTGCCCAGTTCTTTTCTGGAATCATTAGAACAGAACCACATTTACAACACTCTTGAATACTCTCCTCCAGTCCCATTTATGGAAGGGAGAAACGAGATCAAATTTATTTGATGTTTGCTTCGTACCGGCTACAGTGTCATGTATTTTCACACACGCTAGAATATTGTATGCATGTTATATATGTAATCCACTTTAAGAAGCTATCAAATGCATATTTATATGGCATTTAAACTAGTAGATAAATAAGTTATACTACCATGTGACCAGGCCACACACTGTTTTTGATATTTTCATAGAATCTTATCAGTTACTCTCTAGATAGAAAAGTAAAAAAAAACATATTAATTTTAAAAATAAATAAAATACAAAATCATGAAATCCTCCCTGAAAATTAATTAGAATAAGTTGATTGTAAAATGGTTTTAGGAAAGGGAATATATTCCTAGAGTGCCAAGATATCAAAGACATGAATTTAAAATGAAACCACATATAACTCGTGTAGTCATTTCAACATTCGGCTGACATAATTTGGATACTCATTTATCATACAGATGATAGGAATGAAAAATTTTCAACTGCTGTGTGTTATGTGTGTGTGTGTGTGTGTATAGACATACACACATATATATAGTGTGTATATCTATCTATCTATATATGTATTTGTGCAAAGGATCAGTGTAATGATTTTTTAACCCTCCAGAGTGAATCCCCCTCCTAGAAAGCGTATGTATGGGTGGGGAGGTGGGATCAAAATAACTCAGAGACTTTTCAAATTACACCCCTCTCACCCGTATTTTGATTAATTCTTTCAGCAGAAGAAATATCTGCCCTTTCTCTGAGGAGCACACCACGGATGTCCAGAGAGAGGTAAGTTTCAAATTATTTACATCCCTCCTCCACAGAAACGGTAAGATGCCCTCTTGGAGTTGCCTACCCTTCTGGTGTTGAGAATAATTTTTGAGAGATGAGTCACTGCTCCCGATGAAGTATTTTGGCATCTTGCTGATGTGCTAGTAGAGAAAGCTGGCCGGGAACCACTTGGGTAGCCAAACATTCTTAAATTCTTAAATTTGCCTACAAAATCATTATGAGTTGGAGCAAAAGATGTTCCTGTAACATGCATGTAGTAATATGTAACCTAATGGTCCCATTCCAGACACATCTAGTCCGAATATCCAAATGAAAATGTTTAAGCATCAAGTGGAGGTTAAACACACACACACACACACACACACACACACACACACACAGATACAAACACACTGGAATATAAACAGAGAGAAAAATTCGATGGCCTTGGAAACAATATAGTTGCTTTCATGTACACCATCTTACTTTACTTTTATGAGTTTTACTATCCCTTGGCAAGCAAGCATCACCCTCATATTCTACATAAAAGAATGACTGACTTGCCTAGTTCATATAAGTTTGGAGAGATAAGAAACTGGTTCTAGGATTGTGATTCCTCATACTTTATTTCAGAAGGTCTATGGAGAGCCTCAAAAAGAAGTTGGGAATGGATAGAGTGCTGGGGAACAGACCCGGTGGTGGGGGGGGGAACCTGCTCCGAACAAAGCAAGAGAACCCAAGGGAAAGAAGAGCAACTGCATGTGGACATCTGTATAAATCTAGCAAAAAGTGAGTGATGCAGGAAATCGACAGAGCAGGGAAAAAGACGAACTAGAAAAACTGGAATACGGAAATCGAGGAATGCTGAAGTCAGCATTAGGAACATGCTCTAGCTCTGGAGTGGACCACTGGGTTTAAACCCAACCTAATGGCAATCTTGACCAACTCACACTCTCTAGGTCTTCCTTCCTTGTGTACCAAACAAGGATAATAAGGCGCCAATATCGAAGAACATAGGACTTTAATGCGGTATCTGGCACACACTAAACAATAAATAGTATTCCTATGGCTGTTAAGTCATCAAGGAACAGGAGCAGACCAATCTGTCTCTCATATACCCTCAGGCTCTCGAGTAAGGCTGAGTGGGAAGACTTCTGGTACAAGGTCTAGGAAAAAGGCAAAGAGTCAGTCATTTAAACTGGGTACAATGAGTTTGAAATGACGTTGAGCCACTGGAACAACTAACCTGGGTCTTCCTTCCTGTGAAGAGGAGTGGTCCTGGGACTTGTAAGTGAACCTGAACTGGTTAGAGGGTCACGTGGTCCCAAATGTGGGCTGTAGCATCACAGGGCTAGGAAGGGGTCAGTTAGGTTGCTGGAAGTCTAAAACTCCGGGCTAGTTCTCTCAGAAGCTTTTGGAAAATGAACTAACTGAAAGTTTTCCTAACCTATAATTTTAACCAAATCTCAGTACTTGTTAGCGTCAGAGAAATAGTGCTGTGTTTCTTGCTTTGGGTCATATTTTCCATATGAAAACTGGTACTTCCATCACACCAAGGGTGAGTCATCCTACTGTCAGAGTGGCAGAGCAGCAGTGGTTATCGTGTGACAAAAGTCCTGTCACCCTGGGGGTCTGAACTGAATGGAAGCTCTCCCTTGAATGTGGAGGGTTTCCTGAGGAGGAGGCCAAAGGGCTCCCCAGACGCACAGCCACCGGGTCATTAACCACTGTGTCCTCCTGGCACACTTGTCACATTTCTTCCAATCTGTTTTTCATTTTCCTTAGTTATTATAACATTCTAATGCACTCAGTACTTTTGTTTGTGTTGTTGTTGGTCTTCTCCCACTGGAGTGTAAGCATCCCATGGTCAGGGATCTTTGCTGTTCCGTTCACTCATGTGGAAGTCTAACGCCACGGGAGAATGGCTGAACAGAAGAAGCACCCAGCCAAGCTGTGTGGACTGGCTCACTGACCAAATGTTTAATCATAACCTCTTCCATGTGAGTGAAATCTGCCCAGGGGCTTTGTTTTAACTCTAGAGCCCTCTCTGACTCTGACCTCATTAAAAAATTTTTATTTTTAATATTTGAATTAATTTCAGACTTACAAAAGAAGTTACAAAAGTGGTAGAAAACATTACTGCCTATCCTTCATCCATATTCCCTAAATGTGAACATTTACCACAGGTGCCTTGTCTTTGTCTCTCTCACGTACACACACACACACACATGCACACATGTTAGATTTAGCAACACCTTGGAGTAAGTTGCGAACATTGTGCCTCTTTACCCCTAAGCATTTCACTGTATACTTCCTAAGATAAAGACCATAACCATGGTGGAATTATCAAAATCATAAAGTTAATGATGATACAATGTGATTTCTAAGATACCAACTTTATTCAAATTTCATCAGTTGTCCCACTCATGACCTATGTAGCATTGGCTTTTTTACTTCTCAGACCTAGGATCCAGTTCAAGATCCTATATTACATATAATTGTCTTAGGTCTCCTTAGTCTCCCTTGATCTGGAATTACCTGTCAGCAATTCTTCATGTTCTTGAAGCATGAAGCTATTTTGTAATGTCCCTCAATTTGGATTTGTCTGATGTATACCCCTGACCAGACTCAGGCTATGCATTTTTGGCGAGACTATCTTAAAAACAAACTTTTTGTCTCACTCAGTGCATTATATCAGAAGGCATGTGATACCTTTTTGTCCCTCCTTGTGATACTAACAATGATTACTTGTTTAAGGTGGAATCTACCAGGTTTCACCACTAAAATGATCTTATCTGTCCCTTTTATAATGAGTAAAGACCTTGAGGGGAGATCATATGAGACTTTCTAAATATCCTCTTTCTCATAACATTCTCATGCTCACTTTTTGGGAGGTTCTATGCATGTGCGCTCTCTGTGAAAGTTTTGACCAAAATCTGGTTTCTGGATATCTGGACTTAGTGTTCTGAGAATAAATTGTCCCTTGACTCACCACTTACGTAAAGCTTATTTAACTTTCCTTCTCACTGCATCCACCTTCTTCATGTTATGGGTGTAAACACTGGAGTACATCTTAGAATAGAATGACTTGCACAAGGGTAGAGATTTTCAAGGCTATCATTCATTAAAAAGGAGTATCATTCATGATACCAGATAATTGGGTCTCACAGAAGCAAATAATTTTGTTTGGACAAAACTATTGCTTTTATTCCTGAGAAAATATTAAATAAAATTCTGAATTTGAGTAATTTGTTTGGAGACAAAGTTATGGAGGAGAGATGCATCAATTTAAATTTTTTTTTCTTTTTCTCTTTAAAGATTTTATTTTTAAGTAATCTCTACATCGAATGTGAGGCTCGAACTCACAACCCTGAGATAACAAGCCTCATGTTCTACTGACTAAGCCAGCCAGGCACTCCTCAATCTAAAGGTTTTAAGGCACATTCCCAAACATTCCTTTTTGGAATTTTTTGAACTTTTGGAACTGCTGCCCTGATAGAGCAACCTAAGAAGGAAACTGTCATTTGCATAACTGTTTGGACATAAGAGAAAAACACAGGTGCATGGGCTATTTGATGGAGAATCATTTACCAGTCAAAAATCAAAAGGTATGAGGAGATCACTGATGAAAGTAAAAATCTAGAGTCCTATAGGAGAACCCTATATGTATATAAGTAAATAAAATTTTATATAAGTAAAATTTATATTCAAATTGCCCATCATTAGTCAAACACTGAGCTTATTCAGGCAAAAATTAGTTTGTGTTCACTGATTGAATTTTCTCCCTCCAGTTCACTGCATAATTGTCTTCTGGCATATCATCCCAGCTCTGAAACTTACCAGAGGTAGGCAAACTATTTCTCTATGCCTTGGTTTCCCCAAATGGTTGTGTTAGTGATAGTATTCCCAGAGTGAAGTCGGAGTGAGTAGTGAATGGTTTCGTGTACATAACGTGCTTAGAACAGCGTCTAGAACAAATCAGTCTCTGTACAGGTTAGCCAGTATAATTTTTGAGTTAGTGTGATAGGGGTCTTCAAGACTCTCACAAAATTTGATCTCACTAGAAGCACTCCCAGGACTCAGTGTATAGTCAGAACTATGTCTATGATTTATTAAAGTGAAAAGATGCAAAGCAAAATCAGCAAAGGGAAAAGGTACTTTGAGTAAAGCCCGGAAGAAACTCGACACAAGCTCCCATGAATCCTCTCTCACCAGAGTGACATAGCACATACTTAAGTTCCCAGGCATGAGTCCCCTAACAGGGAAGCTAATGAGAAACTCAGTGCTGGGGGTTTGTACTGGGGACTGATCTGATAGGCAGTTTCCACCTAGCATGTACCCAAACTCCAGAATCCCAGAAGGAAAGCAGGTTTCCAGCATAAATAATTTTCTTCGTACAAACTTTTAGGCAGAGTGAGCACGTTCATCAGTTAAGGCTTTGGAAACCCTCTGCTTAACTGAGCAGCCTTGCAAATAGGCTTTTCTAAGGATAGCAGTCCTGCTATGTTCATTCATTTCTGCACAATTAATTAAATATTGCTATCATACTGCTCTCCATGAGGATTCTTGCTCAACACTTAACTAGTCACTTCCCACTGGAAAAGTAATGTGCCATAGAAGCATACATTAAGTTGGGTGATACGTACCAAAATCAAAATCAATTGCATACTACCAAGTGTTACTTCTACACAATGACTTCATGCAAATATTTTCCACGTACAATAGAACCAAGACAGTATAATGATTACCTTCTGCCACAACAACGTAAGGCACCTTTTAGGAAAAGATAAGCTATACTTACGAGCAGGTTGATTTTAATTCCTCATTCTCTTTCTCTTACATATCCAATTTTCCACTTACACTTTCCACACTTTCCACTTTAAAAACAGGCTCAACTGAGAACTCTGAACAGCTAATTGTCAGATGTGTTCAGAATAGAGAGGTGAGTAAGATAAGGCCTCCAGTATCAACAGTACCAATGGAGGTGTTACAGCATCATCTGGAATCTGCAGGGACAAAAGACTCAAGCATTGGTATTTGATAACGCATACTACAATTACTGGCAAACATACACTAATAGTCTCCAAGCAAAGAACCCAACTATTGCTTATGTGATGGCATAATGAGGGGAGTGTATTTTTGCCTAATTCTAAAAGAGGCGTGTGGTCAGATCAGCTCAGCAAGAATTTATAGAATGCCAAATTTGAACTAGGCAATGATGTCTTGATCCTAAGGAGTTTATAGTCTCTGGGGGAAACAGACATATGACTTTAATAAAATTCAGTAAGGTATAATAAAAATGCATGATAAAAATACTATTTGAAAGTCTTAGCAGAGAAGTTCCAAATTAGGGTATTTTGTTTTGTGAGTTTGAATAAGTCATTTAATCTCTCTGGGTTCAGGTTTTCCCAACTGTGAAATATTATAGATTTTCATTCAGATTATAAGATTCCAATTAAAAGTTTTGCTCTATTCTTAGAATTTTTAATGGTGGTGAGGATAGATGACACGGCTACAAGGTCCTAGATCATTTATCAAAAACAATCAAAATAATCTTAAGATCCTAAGATGTTTGAAAAATTGAGAATATTTTCACTCAATGAATTTTGCTCTGAGAAATAGGGGTTTTAAAAATTATTCCTTTAACCTCAGGATTATGCTAAAAGTAATATGATCAGTTATATTGTGGTGGATGTCAATGACAAAGGTGGAAAATAATGTGATTTTTGTCCATTGAAGTATAAAGATTGTTCCAAAATCAATTTTTCCTTCCTTGCTTTATTCAAAACTACTGGAACAGCAAGTTGGTTTCTGACCTGTAGCAGACCTTAGTAGTGCCACCAAGATAAAGTAGGAGTCCTTAAATCACTGACTTCAAACTTTATTGAAAAAGTCACTTAACAATTATTAAGTCATTACTATAGAGTTTTCAACAGAAGCTCCAAAACATCTCACACAGCATTTAAAGATGTAACAAAGTATCTTAGCTGGACAGAATTTTTGCCTTGTAGGTTAAGGAATCATAAGATGTCTAGAAAGCCCAGAGTAAGGCTCAGAGACTTGATATATGGGTATTAATTAGGTCTAAAGAAAGTGTGGAGCCCAGTGAAAGGAGTTACTGCTTTTATTCTGGAACAGAAATGAAGAACTGGTGGTTATGCAAAAAAAGATTATGCTTATTATAAAATAAAGTTTTATAAACTATATCTCTTGAATTGACTAACCTATACAAGAGCTGAGGTTGAATAAAATTATACTTTTTAAAAAGCCACACGGTAGGGCTGCTGGGTGGCTCAGGTCATGATCCCAGAAACTTGGGATCGAGCCCCGTGTGGGGCTCCCTGCTCAGTGGGGAGTCTGCTTCTCCTTCTGCCCCTACTCTGCACCCCCTGGCTCATGCTCACTCTCTTTCAAATAAATAAACAAAATCTTAAAAAATTAAAATTAAAAAAATTAAAAATTAAAACCCACATGGTAACACTTGGTAAGGGATTGAATCACAGGGCATTCCAACTTGGATTCCTTTCTAACTGGTAGGAACACATTCAAGCAGATGAAAAATAGAACATCTGAAGTTAATTGAATCATTGCCAGGAAAAAGAGGAAGGGAAATGATGATTTTGCACTTTGGACAATATTAAGTTTAAGGCCCATTTCATCACTAAATTTCTATGAAATGCTAACTTTAAGAATCCAGAATAATTAAAAATATCACATTAGGATATTACGATGAAAATCACTATAAGGAAGAAGTTAAGTAAGTGTCTATATGGAAGGCATGGAACCCAAAGGAGGTGTTTTAAGCTAGAAAAAAATGGAGATCCATTCTTGCTATTATTCTCCATTATTTTTTTTCAGTAAAAGTATTGTTATTTACTTATTCTGTCTTTAGTCCTCAAATCTCTAACTAAAGTCTTGTTTTTGAAGTGAAATGTTTGCCTTAGATCATTAAAAAGCACATCTTCATGATGGTTATTGTTCAAAAATAAAGTCAAAAAACATACACTTCTTTATATCATCTTTTTAAAAATCTCATTTCCCAATCTATCAGCTCAGAAACACTATGGAAGCTACTCTTTGACTATGAAGTTCCACCAACATTTTTCATGATTCTTTGCATGTCTCATGATGTTCAATCTTCAAGGATATCCTCAAGACCAATTTAGATAAATGAAATTAATTGTAACATATTCCAAACCAGTTTATATTTGATGTTTTCAAATACCTCTCCTATTGAACAGAGAATTGGGAGTAAAGGATTTAGAAATTTGAAATCCAAAGTCAACAATAAAAAAAAATAGGAAATTTAGCTTAGATAGCTCCCTGTCCATTAAATTAATAAACTTCTTACATCTGCTATCTAGGATATATCGTAGTCAGCTATACCCAGCTAAGTCTCATCAGGTATTTATGATCACATAGATAATACATTCATGGAAGACATTATCTTTGACATCATGAGGAATTACCCAATAATACATTTAAACTGTCTTTCCAGATTGGTTATGGAATTTTATATGTCCTACATCCTCATTCCCCCAATAGTTAACTCAGTATCATGTATCTCCTAGATAATACTCATATGAATAATTTTTCTCAGCTAAGCCAGGAAATCTTTGTTAATGCTCTTGTTGTTATGTTCCTGTGTCTTCAAGCAAGGCAGAAAATAACACAAAAATTTTTTAAACAGTACATATGTCTCTGTCTTGCTTATATAACACTGCCATCCATATTGAGTTACTAACCTCAAACTTTATCATTCAAATATTTCTTCACTGGCATCAGACTTAAGTTTGAAACTTCATAGCACCTCATTCACACATTTAGCCTGCTTTCCTGGTGATACCTTCCTCTCTCTTTCACATATGTAACTGTTCAACTTACAGACCACAAACAATGTGATTTTGAAATTTTAACAGAAAGGAGGACAAGGTTAGAAACAATTTATGAAAGTACATGTCTTGTCCTAAAAAAGATCTAAAAGGAGGGAGAAAGGAGTAGCACTCTACTTAAAAAAAAAAAAATGAGGGGTGCCTGGGTGGCTCAGTGGGTTAAAGCCTCTGCCTTCAGCCCAGGTCATGATCCCAGGGTCCTGGGATCGAGCTCCGCATCGGGCTCTCTGCTTTGTGGTCAGTGGGGAGCCTGCTTCCACCTCTCTCAATCTCTCTCTGCCTGCCTCTCTGCCTACTTGTGATCTCTGTCTGTCAAATAGATAAATAAATAAATCTTTTAAAAAAATGATACGCACACAAATGTGAATGGGTAAATATGGATGTTCCCCTGAAAATCAACCTAGATTAGTAAATATGAAATGGGCCATGGGCAGAAAAGGAAAGGGTTTTCTTGCTCTCTGGGGCCTGCTTTCCAAGGCAGGAAAATATCTCAAGATTCTGGAGGTTGAGCTATTAGCTATGTGTCACAAAAAAATGTAAGGAGTGAGGCAGAAATTTGGGGTTAGGTTTGGACTGGCTTGGGGTTGGTTCCTAAAGATAACCATTTCAAATAACAAGTGTTATTTGTATATGTACACGTATTCATTCACATGTTGCCCCCAAGTCCTCCTTAATGTTTTGTTAAATATCAAAGCCTGGTTGCTGGGACAATGAGAGCAGTAGCCCATGTCTAGGCTTGGGACAAATGGTATCAACTGGGAAAAGTCGAAGGGACATGTAGGCATGCTGGCTGCTGCAAGCAGTGAGTACCAGGAAAGATTTGTAGAAAACGGAACCATTATTTGGGTTTCCCAGAAATTATCTGAGGCTAGGTGTCTGAAATAACAACAAACGTACTCATGAGATCTGGAACTAATTGAAATTTTTGGGCACTAAAATAAAATTACTTACTGCCTTACCTCAAAAACAAATAAAAAACTGAGAGCTGAGCCATCTACACAAGACTTTTAAAATCTAAGCAAATTATTATTTATGACTTTCCATTTAGGGTTTATCTGTATTCCCTTGTAATCAATGGCACAGCAAATACATTTAAAGCTAGATATGTCAGAAAACTTTTCAACTCTATTGTACGTTTTGTTTTCAATGTCTTAAAAAAAGAATTAAATAGCTATCCATGTACTGAACTTTCTACGTTATGAGTAAACAATCTTAGATACATTTTAAAAAACATTCTTATGTACTTCCCCCTATTATCAAAGGAAAAAGTTCCCATCTTCTTCCACAAGGTGAATGCTTCTATCTGTACTGTATTATACATGCTTTCTTACTTCCTTGCTCACTGTGTCATCAATTATGCACCTCCCTGGTTTTTTTATTTTTTAACTATTTATTCACACTGAATCATAAGTTTCAGTATATAAACATATTTGCATCTTCTCTATTTCAGAAAAAACTATATGTACCAGACATCTATGGAACATACCATCCAACAATAGCAGAATAGTCATCCATCTCAAGCATCCAAAGAACATTCCCCAGAATGGACCAACAAGTCTCAATAAATTTAAAGATTGAAATCATATCAACTATATTTTCAGACCACAATGGAGTGAAGTGAGAAATTAGTAACAAAAGCATAACAAGTATGAGGAAATTAAACAAGACAGTCTTAATAAGTGGGACACCAGTGTGACTCAGTTTGTTGAGCATCAACACTTGATTTCAACTCAAGTCATGATCTCAGGATCATGAGATTGAGTCCCACGACAGGCTCCAGATTCTGTGAGGAGTCTGCTTGGTATTTTCTCTATCCTTCTCTCTCTGCTCCTCCCCACCCTGCTCTCTCTGTCTAAAACAAATAAATAAGTCTTTTTAAAAATATAATAATCAGTGAATCAAAGAAAAATTACAAGGGAAATCAGACAGTATTTTGAGATGAATAGAAATTAAACACCACATACCAAGAATTCAATATGTTTTTTTCAGCCTGAGTACTTCTGTTTTAGCTGTGTCTTTTATGAACAGTTTATAGTTAAATTGTGTCTTGCTAATACAATTATGGTCTCTACTTTTTTAAAGATATAGACCATTTACATCGATATCTACCAACTTACACTGTGCCTCACAGGTCCATGGATCAATGTGAGATCAACTTAAGTGAGGTTTCCATTTGCCCCTTCTCCTCCACAAACCTCCACTATGGATAGGGGACTAGGATAGTGTTTTGAGTCTCCCAATAACCATGTCAGCTGGAAATCTCTTTTTCCAGTGTTGAGTTAATCTGGTAAATAGCCATAGGTTCATTCTAGAAAAGATGAGAGGAATATCTTTCATATACTACTATACATTCTAGAAAAGATGAGAGGAATATCTGTCATATACTACTTAAGGGGACTCAGTCTCTGCTTTAATCAATGCTCTGAGTCAGAAAACTAGTTCAGATCCAAAACTTGTTGAAGGACCCTGATTTCCATTGCAGCAGCTGAGTTCACCATTCACTTTGCCAGCTCTTAGTATTTTCCTGGTTACACAGTCAAGGGACACCCTAGACTACTTATTTATGTAATTCTTAAGAATGGATATTAGGGGCACCTCGGTGGCTCAGTGGCTTAAAGCCTCTGCCTTCAGCTCAGGTCGTGATCCCAGGGTCCTGGGATCGAGCCCCGCATCGCATCGGGCTCTCTGCTCAGCAGGGAGCCTGCTTCCCTTCCTCTCTCTCTCTGCCTACCTCTCTGCCTACTTGTGATCTCTGTCTGTCAAATGAATAAATAAAATCTTAAAAAAAAAAAAAAGAATGGATATTAGATGTCACCATAGGTCCCTTCTGGTCAAGTCATCCAGTTCCCACTCTGGTCTTGCTGTCATTGGTAGTAATTATCTCTGCCTTGTCTCTACCAATAATTATATCTGCCTCTACAATTTTGAATCATTATCCCTATTGTTACTAAACAACCCAATATCATATACTACATGCTACTCTTGGCTCCAACCCATGGAGGATAGCCACTAAGTTTCCGAAAGAGGCATCCCTTTATCAGTGCATTTTCTATTAACCTATTGAATTAGTAGAGGGAATCTTTTGGACCATCCCAGGAGATCGAGGTAATGGGTGCCCTGATCTCACATAAGTGCATTTTATTTATTTTTTTTAAGATTTTATTTATTTATTTATTTGACAGAGAGAGATCACAAGTAGGCAGAGAGGCAGGCGGGGGCGGGGGCAGGCTCCCCGCTGAGCAGAGAGCCTGATGTGGGGCTTGATCTCAGGACCCTCAGATCATGACCTAAGCCGAAGGCAGAGGCTTAACCCACTGAGCTACCCAGGCACCCCACATAAGTCCATTTTAAAATGGTCTTTCTCTGAGGCCTCTAACTCTTGTTCAACACTCTGCCAAGGGATCTCCTATGTCTCTACTTCATTTTCTCTAGGCCAGAAGCATTTCAAAGCACCAAAAAGCCACCAGAGCAGCATAAAGATCACTTATCAAAACTTTAAATCCTGCGTCACGAGAAAGTACTCCGACGTTATTGAATATACCACCGCCGTCCATCCACCACCCTCAAATTCTACTCAACCACACATTTTTGCAATTCTTGCTGGTATGCATTTTACAATTTGAGGCTATATGCTTTACTCCCTCCCAGAACAGGGCCAGTATTTCTCTGTTTGGGCTATCCTGAGTCCTGCCCCTGGTTATTGGTCTGGAGGCATCGAGAAAATGCAGGACTACTTCTTGAGGAACACATGTACCACTTTTGAGGCACCTGTCCCAAGTGACATCTCTCCAGGTTCTCCAAGTACAGAAAGCCTAGTGCAAGGTTCAGAAGAATCCATAGCTCAAGATTTTCTGGCTTATTCATCAAATGTCTGCAAGTGAGTTCTGAAGGAACTACAGCTACATCTATTAAAGGCCCAGAATTAATATAGGACTGTGAAGCCTGGGCATTGTCTCCCTTGTCATTTTGTGAACCTGACAATTAAGTCCTGAGCCTGGTTTTCCTCACTATCTGCTCTACGGCTCTATGAGATAAGAAGCTTTTTAAACACTGACATATAGACCCTCTTACTTTCACAGCACACCTTAAAATGATAGTTGGTTTGCCGGAATCTGTCATTTTCTTTTTTTGAGGCTCCTAAAGCAGATAACAAAGGCCAGAAAGCTCCATGGTTCTTATAATTATCATTGCCCTCCTATCTTTTAAGTGCCACTGGCACTGCATAACCTTCCACTAGCATTTCTCTCTACCCTCCAATGAGAGTCCTGGCACTTTTAACACTACTGCATGCCAAGGTTATCACAGCTCCACCTTTTCTCATCGGTGACAATTCCAGAATGTTATCCCAGGCATCTGTGTTTTAGAGTCACCTGTAGTCCCAACTCTGTTAGCCTGTGTTCCTCTTTCATTACAGAGAACAGAATCTGGGTTCCTTCTCTTTCTTTGAAAGCAGAGCCTGAAACACAGGCTTGTTCATACACTTGCTTTAGGAGATGAGGGGTTTTGAAAAAGGAAGCCAATAAGAGGCCAGGTCATCAGCGTAGTCATTGCTGGGGGCTGTTGGGGTTTCATCCTACTCAGGCCTCCTGAAAAGCCATGCCGAAGTTCTTGAGGATTGTCCCCTCTAAGAGGTAAAAGAGGGGAGCATTTATTTAGTAGCTCCTATCTGTAACTGATTAAAGCTTGCTCTTAAACTTCTATCTATGTGAAAACATGCCAGATGTGTGGGCATCCTATTTGGCACTGAAGAAGCCCGGGCAAGAAAGCAAGAGATGGATCACTCAGCTAAGGTGGGACACATTCAAGTTAGACCAATTAAAAACTGGTGAATACAGTGATGCCTGGTGTAAACAAACTGAGGGTTTTGGAGAGGAGGGGCTTGGGGGGAATGGGTGAGCCTGGTGGTGGGTATTAGGGAGGGCACATATTGCATGGAGCACTGGGTGTGGTGCATAAACAATGAATCTTGGAACACTGAAAAAATAAAATAAAATTTAAAAAATAAAATAAAAAGTAAAAAAAAAAAAAAAAAGGTGGGTCAAGCCAGTTTCAGACAGGATGAAGAGCAGGCCTGCTACATGTATTTAAACTAAAAGTTTCTTGTTTTTGTTTTTTTTTAAACATGCTTATTTTGTTCTTTGTATCTGAGGATCTTAACATTCGCAGTTCTTGGTCAAATTCAATACTTTTGTTGTTGTTGTTAACTTCCATGGATGGTAACTTGTTACATCATGTGCTTGGTCATTTTAAATTGTTAGCCCCTGGTTCTTGAAAGCATCTGTAAGATAAAGTTAAATTTGAGCACTGTGTTTAAAAGTGTCCCTATATTGAAGCTATCAGTTCCATTCTACGAATTTTCTGTGGGCCCTAGCAACTGGGACAAACTTTAAACTAAATTTTTTATTTCAGTTTTTTTTTAGATAGATGAGTCATAGGACCTTTGGTTCCAATTTGATTGTGCAAGCTTATAGCTACAGTTTCAGGGGATGCTTTTCTTTCTTCCTTCCTTTCTCTCTTTCTTCCTTTCTTTCTTTTTCTCTTTCTTTCTTTTTTCTTGACCAAGAACCAAGGTCAAGGGAGATAAATATCCAAAAGACTAGAACCTCTTTTCTTGACTGTCTCACAGAAACTTCAACGACTTTACATCTGAAGCTGGACTCATCCCTTTCCTTCACAGACTTGCTCCTCTTACATTCTATATCTCCATCAATTCTACCCCAACCCACTTAGTCAGACAGGACTTTTTTTAGAAGCCATTCTGTTGCTCTCTTTCACCATATTATCCCATCAATTCTTACCACTGATATCTTGTGAGTTTCTGCTTTCTGCTAGCATGACACTCTACTGATTTAATTCAGGTTCCTTAATGCTTCTCTCCTGGGCTATCAAAATAACTAATATGTAGTCACCACATTTTCCTTTACTTTCTAAACTATTCTCCAAGTTGTTGCCACAGTGGTATTTCTTTTTTTAATTGTTCTTTTTTTTAAATTTAAGTTCAATTAACATATAGTGTATTAATAGTTTCCAAAGTAGAGTTCGGTGATTCATGAGTCATATATAACACCCAGTGCTCTTCCCATCATGTGCCCTCCTTAATGCCTGTCACCCAATTACCCCATCCCCTCACTCCTCTTTCTTTTTTTTTTTTTTTAATGGTTGAGTAATATTGCCACAGAGGTGTTTCTAACACCCAGTTCAGCCATGACACTTGCTTGTAATATTTCTCATCATCCCTTTTCCTGCAGAATACTGTCCATACAACTTAGAATGATCTACAGGTAATTTCTCACCTAGTCCCTGGACTTGCCCATCTCTACATTTTAGTTTATGCTCTTTACTGTGCCTGGAATGTCCTCCTCACTTGCCTTTACCTACTTTGAGTATTGAGTACTCTCAATATCCTTTGAACCTTCTCTCTATGGCTTTCATAGGTATTCTCTACTCTGGGTTCACAAAACAGTTGTGGCATACCTCTATTTTGGTGCTTTCCACTGTGTGGTGAAAATTTAGTCATTTGTCTCTCTTGACCACTATTTTGTGCCTCCAGCAAGTCGCAGAAGCCATGGATTATGGTATATCCAGTATATTCATAATATACTATATTATGTTAAATGAATACATGTATAAATGAATGGAATTTATACTTCCTTGGAGATCTAATATTAAACAAGTTTGGACATTATTACTGGTGAAGAAGAAGAGATAAATAATAAATGTTTACCTAAAATAAAACACAAATGAAAAATACTACAATATTTCTTTATATCCTGCATGTTCAACTGTTATCAAATTTGTTTTCTACCTATTTTTCAGTCTTTCATTTAAGTTTAAGCACATTAAATTTTCACAGAGAAAGACTATCAGATGATAGCATTTGTATTGAAAATTATCCAGTCTATTTTTTTCAGAAACTACAATTTATATATTACCTAATAGAAACACTTTGAATAGAATGTTTTCACGTTTATGTAAGTTTAAATTGTTTCACATAGAGCAGCGGCAAGCAATAATGTTCTAGTGCTGCTTAAATATATCACAACATTAAATTTTTCACCCTGATTTCACAACGCAACCTGCAAATATGTAAAGAAAGGAATATTTAAAGTGGTTTTTGCAGTAAAATAATGTCCAAGCATTTATATTTTGTAATAAGGATAATGAAATTAAGCAATAATAAAAATATATGAGGTATTAACACAGGTTTATTTAGTTTCAGAAGAATAAAGAAGATAAAGGGATTTGGAATATACACACTATACCACATGCTATTACTATGGAAATAAATAGGAGATAAAAATATATTTATGTTATATATTTCATATATGTGTTACATATAAAATAAATAATATGAAATAAGCTTACATGTGACCTGAAGAGATGTAGTTAGGTCTCTTATAAAGGATGTTTCATAATATATATTATAAATATATTTAAATATAATATACAGACACCTGTATAAATACATATACAGTTACTCCTGAACAACAGAGGTTTGAATTACATGGGTCCACTTATACATAGATTTTTTTTCTATACAGCACAATTCTGTTAATGTATTTTGTCTTCCTTATAATTTTCTTAACAACCTTTTCTTTTCTCCTAGCTTACTGTATTATAAGAATATACTATATAATACATATAACACACAAAATATGTTTAGTAGACTGTTTTTATTACTGGTTCAACAGTGCTATTAGTAGTGAAGTTTTTGAGGGGGTCAGAAGCTATGTGTGGATTTTTGACTGCGTGGGGTCAGTACATTTTTGCCCTTTCAACATACTACACAATTTACCCATCTGTTTTCTTTATTGTGCTTTCCTTTATCTAATTTAGGAATTTAGGCTCTAAGAGCTTACAAGGTAGATAGTCAATTAGTATTTGCTTAATAAATGAATATTGTTATTTTCCCTCAGTCTTTAGTCTGCTAGTAGACTAATGGAGTTACATTTCTTCATCATTTAGCATTATCCACTATTCTATTAAATTGAAAATTACATATAGGCATACAATTGTATTATATATAAATATAATATATATAACTGTGTGACTACCTCCAATATTACTACATTTTAATTAATTGCAACAATTGCCTGGAATGGAATGAAAAAAATTCAGTCCTCATATTTTTAAACAAAAACAAGTTAACACTATAGAAAAGAGTTGACTTGGCCAGATATTTGT
>RCUC01125767.1:0-10835 GCA_003697995.1 Taxidea taxus jeffersonii | reverse complement strand
TAGGTGTTAGGACGGCCCATATTTTATTTCATCCCATCTTCTCAGGTGAGAAAGAGGTGCGGCCATGAGAAATCGTAGAGACAGGCTGACGTGGGTCCCAGCCTGCCTTCTTACTCGAGCTCGTGGTCCATGCGCACAAAGCACGTGCCAGGCAGACCCTCGGGCACAAGATTACACCTGTGCATGCTCTGGGAGATGGGAAAGGGATTCTGACGGGGTGTGGTGGCCTGTTGAAGGGGCCTTGCCAAGTGGAGAAACTGGCATGCCCGTCATTTGCGGACAGAAGGCCCACTGAGCATCTCCTGCGTGCCAGGCTCTGTAGGGGCAATAGATCAGATGGACCATTCTTGTTCTCGAGAAAGGACACAGTGTGGCCTGGAAGTCAGATGTAGATCTAATCCCCCGCCAGGGGTGGGAGGTCAGGAAGGCTTCCCAGGAGTAAAGGAAGTTGTTGGACTTAATCAGGGCGGTCTGGACAGATGTACCAAGGCTGAAGGCCTGCAAGGGTAGCCTGTTGGAAAAGCCCATGGACCTGTGGTCAGAGCCCAGACGAAGAGCAGAGATGGCAGGGAGATAGTGGGATGCCGAGGCACCCAGGGTGAATTTAATAAGGTTATGGTCTTTAATAAGGTTAAGGTCAATCTCGTGGGCGGCAGGGGAAGGGAGAAAAAGACTTTGGGTGGGAATGTTCCTCTCCCCACCCCCCAGACTCCACCAAGTTGTAAGTATTCTAGGCCACGGGCACTTTTTCTGCTAACGCCTCCTGCACGTCTCCCTCTGCAGTGGCCCCGCAGGAGAAGACCCCCCCGCCCAGGCCCAGCCTGCTGGAGGCAGGTGGCGAAGGCTGTGAGGAGCCCAAGCAGCAGATGTCTTGGGAGCAGGAGTTCCTGGTGGGAAACAGCCCAGGAGGCAGCGGGCGGGCACTGTGCATGGTGTGTGGGGCGGAGATCCGGTCCCCCTCGGCGGACACGGCGCGCGCACACATCCTGGAACAGCATCCTCACACCCTGGACCTGAGCCCTTCGGAGAAAAGCAACATCCTGGAGGCCTGGAGTGAAGGAGTGGCCCTTTTGCAGGATGTCAGAGCCGAGCAGCCTTCTTCACCAACCTCGGGTAGTTGGAACGGTGGGGGGCGGGGGGGGGTGGCCCCGTGGCCCCACAGAGCATTTGGAGCTTACTGGGCGTGCACCCTCTCCAGACTCAGGCCAGGATGTCGAAGCTGACCCGGACTCTGAGCCAGACCCTGCCAGAATGCCGGCAGAGATCGTCGTCCTCCTGGACTCCGAGGAAAACCCATGTCTCCCGAAAAGGAGCCGGCCCAGGGGCCTCCGCCCCCTTGAGCTTCCTGGTCAGTCTCGGGGAAGCCCTTGAGGCTGAGCCGGGGAGAGGGGAGCACGCACCCTGCATTCTCTGGAGAGAGGCTGCGGGGCTCAGGTGTGGACCCTTTAAAAGGTCTGGGGTCTTCTCGTTCTGCAGCTGCCCCTGTCTCAGAGCCAGGAAATAGGAAGCCCCGTGGTCAGAGATGGAAGGAGCCCCCTGGGGAAGAGCCGGTCAGAAAGAAAAGAGGCAGACCTATGACCAAAAACTTGGACCTGGACCCAGACCCCGACCCAGGTGAGAGGAAGGCTGCGTGCAGGTGTGGACATGGGCTCTGGCCGCAGTGCTCCAAGAGGAAAAGCCAAGCGGCGGAGGGGGGTTGGTCTAGGCCTTCGGATTCTGGCTTCAGTGAGGAGAGACCGCTCCACCTTCCAGACTCACGGTTCCTTCCCGTCTCTCCTTCCAGGCCCCCCTTCCCCCGACTCACCCACAGAGACTTTCGCGGCCCCCGCTGAGGTCCGACATTTCACTGATGGCAGCTTCCCCCCGGGCTTCGTCCTCCAGCTCTTCTCCCACACCCAGCTCAGGGCCTCGGACAGCAAGGACTCACCCAAAGAGGGGAGAGCTGCAGAAGGAGGCCTCCCCCAGCCGGAAAGCCCCTCCCCAGGTGAGCTCCTGAGAGGGGATGACAAGGGAGGGTCCGGCAGGCTGCATCCTGGGGCTCTGGCCTCCTCGAGGCCGCTCTGTAGCAGAGCCCAGGGTGTCGAGGTGGTCAGCACTCGGGTCTCCTGAGGGACCGGGCCAAGGACAAGCAGACTGGAATGACAGGGACTGGCCAGAAAGCTGAGCTAGCTCCTTGGGAGCGTCCTGGAGGTGGTGGTCAGGTTGGGCTAGGCCAGTGTTCCCCCAGGCCAGACACCCAGCCAGACCACATTTAAGGCTGCTCCCACCTGGGGCCTGCGGTGCTCAGCCCACCCTGTTGGAGCAAGGGCCGGAGCGGACCCATGGGGAACCCAACACGCACCTCCGCGCAGAGAGCAGTCCAATGACCTAATGATAGCAATAAGTGCTTGTGTTTGTATCATGTGTAACCGATTTCCAGAAACTTCTATACGTGGTTCATCAGGCCCTTAGGAAAGTCTGTTTTCTGCAGGGGAGATGGAAGTGGGAAGGCGGAATCTCAGAGCTGGTTCCTCCTTCCCTTGATCCTCATATTCGTCTCCGGTGGCTGCTGTAACAAACTGTTAGCGGCTTACGAGAACGCGCTTTATTCCTTTTTGGTTCCAGAGGTGGGAGGTCAGGAGTGGGCCTCACTAAGCTAAGATCTGGGTATCAGCAGGGTCGTGTTCTTTTCTGGAGGCTGCGGGGGCAACGACTTCATTTATCTGACAGAGACAGAGAGAGCAGAAGCCGGGGGAAGTGTCTGGCAGAGGGAATGGGAGGAACAGGCTTCCCTCTGAGCGGGGAGCCTGATGTGGGACTCGATCCCAGGACTCTGGGATCATGACCTGAGCCGAAGGCAGATGCTGAACTGACTGAGCCATCCAGGCGCCTGTCCTGCCAGCTTCTTAGAAGCTGTGTGCAGTCCTTGGCTTTCGGTCTCCTTTCGTCTTCAAAGCCCGTGGCCACCAGGAGAGTCCTTCTGAGCTTTGGCCTGACTCGTCTGCCTCCCTCTTCCCCACTGGGACTGGGATTACGTGGAGCCCACCCAGATCATCCAGGACCAGCTCTTTAGTTTAAAGTCGGCTGACTAATCAGCAACGTTAATTCCACCTGTAGCCTTAATTCTCCCTTGTCATGTGATGTACCACAGTGTCGGATCCTGGGGATGAGGCCATGGACATCTTTAGGCCAGAGTCACAGAGTGAAGCCGTGGCAGAATTCAGCTTAGAGCAGAATGCATTCTGGGAGGGCGGAGGCTGAGCCTGGTTTCTTCAGCTCTCCCTGCCAGGCATCTCGGGCTCGGGAAATGGCTCTTGAAGGACTGTGCCAGTGACCCACAGCACCTTGTCCCGGCCTGTCTGAAATGTGCACCCGGAGTTAGAGCCCAGGGAAAGGTAGCTCGGGAGAAGACGGGGGCTCCCCAGAGCAGGGCTCTCAAAAAGGAGGTGGGCTTTCTGCATAAAGAGAAAAGCAGATGTGCCTCTTCCCCTGCCCTCCCCTCCCCACTCCCCAGCGGTGAGCTGTTAACAGTCCAGTTTGTATCCTTGAGACCTTCTGCAAAGCTCGGGGTGTGCGCGTTACGCGCATGCGCACTTCCGCTTAATGTATTTTTTTTTTTAAGATTTTATTTATTTGACACAGAGAGAGAGAGACAGCGAGGGAGGGAACACAAGCAGGGGGAGTGGGAGAAGGAGAAGCAGGCTTCCCGCTGAGCAGGGAGCCCGGCTCAGGGCTCCATCCCAGGACCCTGGGATCAGCACCCAAGCCAAAGGCAGACGCTCACTGACCAAGCCATCAGGCACCCCTCGCTCAATTATATTTTACCAAACCAGGCTCCGCTTTTCCTCATCTTGAGGCAGGCGTCAGGCGTTCACATAGGTCACGGTTTTAACTGTCTCAAGTTTCAGCTTGAGCCACATTCCAGTCCTGCCTCCCCGAGACTGTGCGCTCTGCTTGGACTTGAGCGTTCCCCGAGCTTCCTCGTTCTCTTCGGTGCATCCCTGCTCTAAATGGCTGGCCGCTCCCACTGTTTAATGGGTCTTCTGATTTCATTCTCGAAAGGGAGCCTTCATTTTGAGTCCTGGGATACCCTGTGCCCAAATTCCACCTCTCTGGAGTGGTGAGTAGCTGAGAAGGGAGTCCCCAAGATCACAGTTTCCTTTGGGGTGTGTGGGCGGAGTCTGAAGCCGTGGGGTTCACCCATCTGATTGACGTGAGAGGGTTTTTCTCGGCGGGTGGCAGGATCTAGGGAACCCACAGCAGCTCAGCCCTGAGGCCAGCACTCCGGAAGATGACACGAGTGAGGACAGAATGTCTTTGTCCCCAAGAAACTGACTGGCTGTTTGGGGGTACAGGTCAGAGGCAGTGATGGAGCCACCATAGTTCCGTGCAGAGCAAAGGCCCCGGAGCGGTGGTCGCAGACTGTTTCAGGATCGCAGAGCTCGGACAGATTTCTCGAAACCCCGTGAGGCTTCAACCAGAGTGTCTTCACATTGAGTTGTTTTATGGCCTGAAGTTCTTGGAAGATTTTGAGTAAGGATTCTGTCACTTTAAAAAAGCTTTAAAGTCAAGGATTTAGAAGTTGGGAAAGGTCACTGTGGCAAGGTCAGCTGAGCTGATGGATAGGAGTATGAAGCAGAGAAGACTTTCTGGAACTTTCCAAGGGCCTTGCAGGGTGAAGGTGGGGAGGCGTCCAAGCCAGGAGAGAATGTGAGGCTTGAGGACCGCACTCACAAATGGTGAGAAAAAGAGCCTCTTGGTCTTGCTAGTGTTTGTGTAAGGCCTAGAGAGCTGGCTCTTAGGATGCCTTGACCAGGCTCAGTATGCTCCCAGGCTGGACCAAGGGAAAAGGTGTGCGTGCGCGTGCATGCCTGTGCTCATGAGTGTGAGCATGTGTGAGCTTCACAAGGGACAGGGCCTTTGTCTTGCTGACTGTTGTATCCTCGGCACCCAGTACCGTGCCTGGCACAAAGAAAGCCCTCCATAAAGATTAATTGAAATAAGGGTGGACAGTGGCTCAAGAGAAAAAGACCAGGGCCCATCCTCTGGAGAAGGTGTGTGCTTGTACGCATACACGCACGAGTGTAGAGGAAGGGGGAAGGGAGCTGGAGAAGCAGAGGGGCTTGGGCTCCCCAGGACCGAGGGGGCCAGCCCTGGGTTTGGAGTGCTAAAGGGGCTCAGCTTGTCCCCGGACTGATAAGTCCTCCTGGCCTGCTCTTTGATGGCCGTGGGGCTCGGATCGTGCCTGCTTTCTGGAAGGGCATCCCACATCAGGCCTCACTGTCCTGATGCTCCCCTCCCCACCACCCTCAGCTCTGCCCTCCGTGCTGCCAGAAAGAACTGGGACGTAATTCCGTTGCTTTGAGCAGTCCCCAAGGCCGTGAACGCTTAGCACGTGCTGAACTCTTAACATCTTACCTGTCATCTGTCTCCTTAAATCCCCACGATATTGTTACATAGCGTTAGGATTTCCGTTTTGGAGACGAGGACGTAGCCTCGGAGAGGTACGGCACCTGTCTCGGGGCCCCTCACCTAGTAAGCGGCAGCATCTGTTTCCACCTGTACCCATCCTCCTCCAGCCTCCAAGCCTTCTCTTTGCTGCTGGGGCTAAGCTGCTGCTGGTGAAGCCCTGGCCCCCCAACCCCTGGCTAGAGCCCACCCCCGACCCCGCTGGCCGCTCTCTCCCTCTCCAGATATCATCCGGCAGCCTATGCAAAGCTGTGATTTCTCCCTTCTCGACCCCTCATCCCTCCCTAGCCACTGTCTCATTTGTCCCCAAACATTTTCAGTGAGGCTGGGGCCTGTTTTCTACACTAACTGGCCCTCCTCTCTCCGGGAGCCACTTCCGTCCTATTCCCATCCTCCCATCTCATGCTAAAATTGCTTTTTTGGGCAAGGTCACCATTGACTTGCCTAGAGTGAAAATCCAGCAGTCATTTCTCAGTGCTTGCCTTTCCCCAGTGTGACCGTAATCGTGATACCATCCCCCCTCCCTCCTTCCCAGATCTGATCTTGGTCTTGGGGCTCCCTGGACCACTGGCCGGGCCTCCCTCCAGCTTCACCAGGTGCTCTGTTTCCCCCCGCCTGTCCTTTCACACACGCTCCCTGAGTCAGATCTGATGTTCTCTCTCTTTCTTGAATGTAAGTAGCTTCAGGTCAGGACATGTATCTGTTTCATTTCCTGTGATCTCCCCAGAGCCTGGCATGGGGTCCAGGTGCTGCTTCGTGTTCGGTGAGTGAGTGGTTCATTGACGGACGGGACGCCTCAACCTTGGGCAGGGCCTTCCTCACTCCCGGAGCGACCCAGTCCGAGTTCATGTGTTCCAGCTCCCACCCAGAGTTCCCTGGTGACATGCCTGTGGTTGTCCAGAAGATCTATGGACCTGGCTTAACCAAACTGAATCCCCCCCTCTGCCCCCTGCCCCCAGCCTCCCCTCCCCTTTTCCATTCCGCACTTTGCTCAGGCTTCGCATTCGCCCTTCCTCCTGCCTGGCGTGCTGTTCCCCGGCCACCCGCATAGCGAACTCTCACTTTCTGTACATCTTTGCTCACGTACCCGCGCCACGAGGCCCTCCCCGCTATCCTGTCCCCTTCCCTGGTGTGTCTTCTTGCTTCACTTTCTTTCCATCCTTGCGGAGCACGTCGCATCTGGTGTCCACTGATCGCATCGGCTCCCGCCGATCCCGCCTGGATCAGAAGTTCCAGGAAGGCCGCGTGCTCTGCTCCCTGCGCTGCTGGACCCCCGGCGGTCGAGCCGTGCCAGGCACAGGCCGGGCGCTTTGACGGCGGCCGCTGGCACGGCGTTTGGAACGCCAGCAGACTGTACCGCAAGGCTGTGCCCGGTTTCCCAGCCACCTGTTAGGCTGCGTCTCTAAAGACAGCGTAGGCCAAATGCCACAAGTGGATCCTTCTCGAACCAGACATCCCGACAGCTGCAGTCGCTGTGTTCGGTTTTGCTTTTCAACGTGAAGTGCTTGAGCACGCGCCCGCGTGGCGGGGACGTTTCTTGTGGCTGTTTGAAAGCCATGGGGAGTCTGCTGTCCCCTCTCTTTAGGGCCCGGTTTTGCCTTTTCGGAGCAGCTGCTCCCTGATGCTGAGGCGGACGTGTGATCCCCGTGGCGTGGGTCCTGACGGGAAGGAAGAGCCCAGGGAAGCTCGCAGAGCAGAACTGGGATGCTAACCTGGGCCAGGCCATGCGGGGCTCTCGCCTTAGCCTCTGGATCTGTCTGAGCCCGGGGGGGGCCCAGGCGCCTTTTTGGGGGGGGGGGGGGTTTCCCCCACACCCACCCCCTGTGCCCACACAGGGCAGAAGCCCTCAGGCTAGGGTGCCCAGGAAGTTTTAGATGAAGCAGAGTGAGCTGAAGGGAAGCGCCGAGACGAATAGACGGCACTGAGCATCCGTGTACCAAAGTACGTGGCGGAGGAAGCCCACGGGCTGTGTCTCACTTAGGCCTAAGAGCCCGAGACCTCATCTGGTTGGTCGTGGTCCTCAGATGAACCAGGAGTGCGGCTTCCTGCCGTCCCTTGGGCCCCTCCTTATACCGGGCCCCAGACAGTGGAAGTGAAGGCCTGGGAGCGGAGGTGCGGCTTGCAGAGGCCCTGGGGGGGCATCCTTGCAGTGAGTGTCCGGAGGGCCCTGACTTCTGCTCTCTGCTCCCATCCCTGCCCAGCTCCCCCTCCGGGGCTCCGCGGGACACTGGATCTCCAGGTTATCCGCGTACGGATGGAGGAGCCCCCCGCCGTCAGCCTCCTGCAAGACTGGTCCAAGCACCCCCAGGGCGCCAAGAGTGTGGGAGCAGGTGACACCCCAAGCTGGCCGGCGGTTCTGTCAGACTCCAGCACCACTGTGGGGGGTCAGCCAGAGGCAGGGGGTGGTGTGTAGGCTCTCGCGCTCCTGGGGAGGGAGGGAGGGAGGGAGGAGGCAGGGTCCCCCTTTGGCCTATCGCTCAGAGCTGCCCGGCTCGGCCACCTGATGGAGAGAGTAAAACCAGGTGCCAAGGCAGGATGGAGGAGAGGACGGAGGGGCAGCATCTACTGCTACCTGGGGGCACTGGAAGGTGTCTACCCCTGGCAAGGCGCAAGGCCATGCCCTGAGATGGGCAAGGCCGGCCTCAGGACTGTCGTGCGGTACGGCATTGGGCCTGTGGAGAACACCTACCCCCACCCTTTCGCTGACCCTGACCTCTCTGTCCCCCCTCCTTTCCCCCTCTTAAACCCCCACCATTCTCCCTTGGCACAGTGCCTTACACAAGAGGTGGTCACGTTGGGGTTTGAACTGAGTCCCACTACCTCGGGGGACGCCTCTCCTCCCCCACCTGTTCAGGCTCCTAAACCAGGAGGCCTCCATTACCTCTTCCCGCTCCATCCCTGCAGGAGGCCCAAGCAGCCCACCTGGGGGCTTTGTTCACTCACTCCCTCCTTTTCACCTATTTTCCTGTTGTATATATCTCCTTTGTTGACAATAAATTATTTTTTTTTATTAAGAGCGTTCCGTCTGGGCCATCATTGGGGGAAGGGATTGCTAGCAGGATATCTAGTCTCCCGAAGCGACCTTGAGGAGTAGGAGGGCAGACCAGGGCCAGGCGCAGGGCACCATTGGCTGGAGGACCGGGGCCCAGTCGGTGCCGGTCACAGAGGGACACCTCGCCCCTTCCCCGTGGCCTTGAAATGGGGTCACAAACACCTCTTCTTTAACATTTTGGACTTTCTGACTCCCTTGGTAAGTCTCTGTGCAAGAGAGACCGTGGTGGAGGGACACCATGTCCACCCTAGCTGCTGACCCTTCTAAGCTGAAATGTTTGTGGCCAGCCTGCAGGGGGTGGCCTGCCTCCCGTTCCTGGCCCCAGGATGAGGAGATGGGCACCTAGCATTCTGCTCCAACCGGCCCTCTCCTTGGCTTCATTAGACTCCCTCCTTTGCCCCGTTTCCCGTTCCCTGGACCAAGAGATGGCCCACTTTGGGTTTCTTCACCAGACCCCTTACCCTCTAAACTAGTGTCACAGGCCAGATCTCTGGGATTTTGTTTCTCTCTCATTGGTGAGAGGGGCACGGGGAGCTCCCTGTCAGACCCTAGACCCCACTGTCGGCTTTAGAATCCAGAGGCACGTGGAGCATTGGGACAGTCCAGCCCCTGCTCTGGACGGCTTCATGGCTCCTGATAAATTCTGTGCATCCGGGGAGAGGTGAGGACTCCAGAGGGGGAGTTTGCCTGCCACACTGGCCCAGCCAGGTTTTGAGATGAACCGCAAAGCTCCTCTTTAACTCCAGGAGGATCCACTCCTGTATGACTCCAGTATGAGCCCACTACACCATGCCGTGTGCTTCTCTGAGCTGGTGCGGGTGATCGCAGGCTTGCTTCCTGGGACGGGGTCCCGTCTCCCCGACTGGCCAGCTTGGGAGAAGGAGTACAAGATGTGGGGCCCTAGTCAGGGGATTAAAAGGCATGGGTATGGCTTGTGGAGAACAGGCAGTAGACGTTGTGTGTAGGGTGGCTTCCCCAGTGTGTGACAGGTGGGCCCGGCAACTCCCCTGTGTCTTCACCCGTTTCTGCAAATGGGTAAAATTTCCGTCCCACTCAACAGGAAGGAATAGCTAAGGCTGCAAGTCGGGCTTTGAAACCATCGCAGGTGATGTCTTTCCATCCTTGCAATCGTGTGACTGTGTTTACATTCATGCCAATGTGCTTTTAACTCACCGTGGCTGTGTTACGGGGTGTTTACAACTGAGAAAATGTCACAAGCGCGCTGTAAAATCGTGACGTTCAATGTCCCTTCGCTGTTCTTCGTGTGATCGATGGCCAGCCCACCAGACTGTGAGCTCCTTTCGGGCAAGGACCAGGCTGCATTGACCTTGTTTTCCTAGGGCCCTGCTTGGGGCCTGGCACATTGTAGGTCAATAAATGTTTGTCGAGTGCCCTCTCAGTGTGTCTTCCTGTGCGCCCGGCCCCCAGAGTGCACACAGCTCCCCACCCAGGGGTGGTGGTCACGGTGGCTGAGAGTGGCATGACTCTCCAGTGACTTCATCCCCACATCTTGGTTGCCAGGGGTCTGACCAGCCTCGGCCAGGACCATAGGGACTGTGAGCGTGTGGGGCTGGGAGCTCCCAGTGGGCATCTGAGCTCCCAGTGGGCATCTCTGGGCTTCCAGGGAGACGTGGGGAGAGGAGCGTGTCCCCCCTTCCCTCGCCATCTCCCCCAACCCCAGTCCAGATGCTGCTGTGGCTCTGCCCAGACAACAAGGAAGCCTCGCACACTGTCAGTGCCCAGGAGCTGCTGGTGGCAACTTTCTCCGGGTGTGATGCTGAGCCCCATCACGACGTTGAAGGGGTCAGGGACGAAGGTGCCACTGCCCCCAGTTCCCGGCACCCTTGCCTCTAGTCCCCTTTGCTCTCTGAAATGCGCTGCCTCCTGCTCTTCGCAGTTGCCCTCCTCGGGGTCCAGGATAGGGCGATCTTTCTGGATACCCGTAAGAGCTGTATAGCTCAAACTGGTCCAAGAAAAAGAAGAAGCAGCCTCTTCCCTCCTGGAAGAGAACCTGGTGTGTGTAAGGGTGTGGATGGGAGAGAAGACACTGGCTGGGCCCTGCGGGGCACCCCAGCTGCATCGCCCGTCCGGTCCAGCCTCCGAGGCTCCCGCAGTCCAACATCCCTCCCTGTCCTCTGCGGCAGATCTGGTCGTCGCCCCCCACTGCCCGCACACAGCTGGGTAGCCTGTGAGACCACAGAGCCCTCACTCCCCCGAGGTGTGGTAGAAGGATGGGGAGCTGGACTGGGAGAGCATCTGTGATGGGACCGCAGCCTCCCTGCGTCCCCCCAAGGAGGCACCAGCTGACCTGCCTGGCCCGCCCAGGCAGGGAGGG
>RCUC01125766.1:0-16277 GCA_003697995.1 Taxidea taxus jeffersonii | reverse complement strand
GATCTTGACACCTCCAGGGAGGCGAGCTCTAGCCCCCACCGCATTTTCAGCCAGGGTTCCTTGATCCACCTTGGGCACCAAGGGACTCACGAGGTTAGTGTTGATGGCTTGAGGTCCCCTTGTTGAGAAAACCAAACAGAACTGATGCCTCGCCTGGTAGGAACACTGAAAAACCAAAACTCAAAGCTCAGGGCCAAGTGTGAGGGTGTGCAGAAAGGTGTGTGTTTTTTCTTGTCATTTTCGACTCTAATGATGGACTCACGTTGCCCGCTCTTCCCTTTCTCTTACACCTTACCTACCTACTAAAGGAGGAGCTCTTGCTTGGTAAGTGGATATAATCCGCAAAGACATGAGAGAATTTATTAGAAGCCACTCGAGAGCCTTAGCTACCTTCTCCAGGGGGAAAAGGACACACACAAATATCCGTAGAGAGCTTTTTTTTCGTTTGTTTTCAGTCAGACTATTTGACTTCCATTTTTTTTTGTCCCCCTTTCTTTTCCCCTTTTGAAAACTACTAAAATGTCATTTTGTGACCTTGACTTTATATTTAAAAAAAAAAAAAACCTCTCTTTATTTCATTTCTTTTCCCCATGCGATATTTGTTTAGGGTTCTATTCAGGGAACTTTTTCTTTAAGAAAAAAAAAGTCAAATTCATTGAGGATTTGGTTGAAGTTTAAAATTTTGGCTTTATCTCTCTTTTTTTTTTTTTAAGTTAAAAGATACATGTTTTTCATGCCCATTGTCCTGTTTCTTTTCCCCTCCCCCTTCCTTTATTTTTATTATTGTTTTAGGTTAAGGGTGTGACACACCCCCCTTTCGATTGAGTTGTCGCTTTCGTTTGAGTTAACTCATTAGAAATTAAATTTTGTATAATTTCCTTTTTCTTTGGTTTAATCTGGATCGCATGCTTTTTCTCTGCATGATACCTAAATCTTCCAGTTATTCTAGCAGGGGGTAAAAAAAAAATCTCCTTTCTGTGGAATTCTTTCAGGAATTTGTGCTTTTGTTTTTTTGGTTTTTTGGTTTTTTTGGTTTGGTTTTTTTTTTTGGCGTCTCTCTTTCCTCTTCTCTCTCTCTCTCTCTTTCCTTTCGTTACAGTGCATCATGACGGTAAACATTTCTTGGTTATTTAGACACAGAGCACAGGCCCAGCAATCAGCAGTGTCCAACGGGTGTTTTTGCTTTCAGATCACTGGGTCGGGGTCCGCAGCTGACCTCTTTACCAAAACAGCCAGCCCGCTCGCCACCTCCCGAGGACGCTCCCAGGAGTATGACTCAGGGAATGACACTTCTTCACCACCCTCCACGCAAATCAGCTCAGCCAGGTCACGAGGTCGAGAGAAGGGGAGCCCCAGTGGGGGCCTCACCAAGAGCCAGGAGCTCAACTGTGGCAACACCTCGGATTCAGGGAACTCCTTCACCACCTCCTCACCCCAGAACAAGGGGGCCGCTTTGGAGAATCTCTCCCCCACCAGCAGGGGCAGAGAGTCAAGGTCAGTGTACCTGGGCTAGAGGAGGGGGGGGGGGGGAGCGGGGGGGGGGAGGGGTGGGCCGGGGGTTGGTCTTAGCTCTACCATCTCAGTCTCTCACTTTAGCTCTGTACCCACCCACTTCTCACCTGTAACCCAGGAGCCTTTGATTTGCAAGAGAGAGAAAACCCAAAATGGCATAATTGGGGGGATTTAAAAAAAAAAAAAACCCAAGGGTGTCAGCTTTAGGTACAGCTGGATCCAGGCTCAAAAATAAAAATACATCATTGAGAATTTGCCTTCCCCATTCCATCTCTCATCTCTGCTTCCCTCTCTATTGGCTTCATTCTCAAGCAGACCCTCCCAAAACATGGGCACATATGCCAGCAGCATTCACACAGGCTAACCTTTCTATCCATTCAGCCAGCCAGTGGAAGGAGGATGCCCCTTTCCCAAAAACTGCAGCAGAATACCAGGGTAGAGTCTCATGGTTTGTTCTTGGCCCATCTGGGATCATTTGCCCACCCTTGGGCCAATCACTGTGGCCCAGGAGATGTTGTGCTCTTGGCAACAATCTGTCACATGCTGCCCTCAGGGTTTATGAGTAGCCTTCCCACGTACACAAAACTTGGGGGAAGTCCGGTTCTCTGAAGGAAAAGTCAGGGTACTGATACCAGGAAGGATGGAGACGGGCAGGCAATAACAAATGCCAGTTTTACCAGTAATCTCAGGAGAAAGTCTAATATTGAACTCCTTTAAGGTCGCTGTCACGTAAAAACGTTTAAATGCACTGACACCTTGTGTCAACACACAAGCCTGCTCCTGGATGTTTGCGGCAGCTTTGTTCATAATTGCCTGGACTCAGAACCACCTCTGACATCCTTCAGTAGGTGCATAAACCGTAGTACACGCAGACGAGGGGAATACTATTCAGCACTAAAAAGAAATGAGCCGTCAAGCCATGAAAAGACATGGAGGAAATTTAAATGAGTGAAGGAAACCAGCCTGAAGGCTACATACGGTCCAAGTCCAACTCTGTGACATTGTGGAAAAGGCAGAACTAAGGAGACAGCAAGCCGATCCGCAGGTGGAGAGACGCAGAGAGGGCAGTGGGTAGAGAGGGTTGAGGAGGACACTGTGAGGGTGGATACGTAGTTTCCATTTGTCAAAACCCACTGGGCTCACAGGAGTGAGTGGCTAATGGAAAGCTCGGACTCCGGGGCTCGTCTGTGGAGGGTCACTGATGGTAACAAATGTTTCCCTCTCGTGTGAGATGTGGAGAGGAGGACAGAGGGTTCCCATACACCTGCAGCATGTGCGTGTGCGTGCCTGTGTGTGAGCGTGTATCTTCACCCACTTGTCAGATGCAGTTTTCCTGCAGAGAACCTTCCATGCAGTGGCTGACGAGCCAGTTGTAAACTCTACTTCATTGCCGCCTTCCCCTCTCATTCAAGAAATCACAGCAAAATGCTAAGCGCTGAGGACAGTGTCACAATTACAGCAAGTAGAAATCACTGATCATTGACTCTCGAGCATTCAGTTGGCTACTTATCCCTCCCCCGGTTATCAGGCACCTCCTAGAAGCCAGCCCCTCAGCCTGGTGCTGGAGAGATGAAAATGGCACCGTCCTTTTCCTCAGGAGCATATAAGGAGGCAGATGCAGGTGGGGAGCGGGGGGTAGAAGAGATTTGCTGGTACCTTCCGCCACACGAACAGTGGGGTCTTCTTCCTTCTGGGGGGGGGGCAGGTGGGAGTCTGCTTTTTCCAAAGTGGCCACGGTGTCAGAATGGTAAGCAAAAGCCTTAGCAGAGAAACAGTTAATGGCTTCTTCAAGGACAGAGCGCCCTTTGTCCCCAACACGTAGCCCACTTCAGTTCTGGACGAACAGCGTGGCATCCACACGGAGCCTCCGGTTTGCCTGCCCTGGCATGTGCCCGGCCTTGGTTCACACCCAAGCCTGCCTGGGAGCCCAGGGCTGGGTCAGAGCAAATGTCAGGGTCTCCCAGAACAGGCAGTGATATTCCTCAGATGAGACAGGGAGGACAGGTGTCTACTTACATACTCCAGGGCAGAAAACGACAAAAAGAACCAGAAAAGCAATAGCGATAACAACGGATGATAATAACCACTGCTAGTATGTGCCAAACCCTGACAATAGGCTAGGTGCCATGCCAAGTGCTTGCCAAGGGTCATCTTCCTTAATCCTCATAGAACCTTTATGGGTAAGTATTATCAGAGACCTTTTTGTAGCTGGTGGGGAAACTGAGACTCAGAGTAGCTAAGAAACTCTCAGCTCAGGTGGCTCAGTCGTTGAGTGTCTGCCTTCGGCTCAGGTCATGATCTTAGGGTCCTGGGATCAAGCTCCGCATCAGGCTCTCTGCTCAGCGGGAGGCTTGCTTCTCCCTCTCCCATTCCCCCTGCTTGTGTTCCCTCTCTCACTCTGTCTCTCTCTGTTGAATAAATAAAATCTTAAAAAAAAAAAAAAACCCTCAGGATCATAAGGGCCAGCGCCAGGATCCAAACACAGATCTGTCACAGCACTGAAGCTAAAGCCTGAGTGGCATCTGGCGGTTCCCTGCTTCATTTGATATCTACGGACAGCCAGATTAAATCTCTTAGACCCAGCCTTTCATTTTGAAACATAAATGATCTCTAAATTCATGACTATTTATGTCATGTCAGCAGTGAGCAGAGGGCTGAATGGAAAAGACATCATCAGCTCTAAATCCAGGGAAGCTTCAGCAGTGAAGGTGGGGGACTGGGGTGACAGGGGCATGGGCTTTGAAGAGGGACAGATCAGGGTTTGAGACTCTGGATGGCCTTGAGGAAGTAACTGACGGTTCTGTGTCTTCCCTGTAAATTGGGGAGAATAGTGCCAGTCTCCTAAGGGTTGGTGGGAGGACCATACAAGATGATGCTTGTGAAGCCCTCAGGACACTAAGAGGCTCAAAGGTTTATTTCGGAGCTACGTTTTCATGACCCAGGACAGATGTATCAGGCTCTGTCCGAGGTGCTGGGATAGAGTATCCAGAGACATGAGTCCTCTTCCCACGTAGTTCAGTGACTCGGGGAGGAAGAGACAACTGTAAGACCAAGTGAGTCCTTCTAGGGACAACGGATGCGTAGAGGCCGGGGGCTGTTGTAACACAATGAGGGTCACCCAGCTAGATTCAGGGGCATGTCAAGGAAGGCCTCCCAGAAAAGGTGAGGTCAAACTAAAGCCTGAACCGTGAGTAGTTATTGTCAGGTGAGCAGGGGAGAGAAGAGGGTTCCAACCAGTGGGAACGTTCTAAAGCCTGGAGACGGGGAAGGAACAGGGATATTCCAGGAGGAACAAGTAGTCCATTATGACTGGGGTCCAGAGAGGAAAGTGCCAAAAGCTGAGATTAGAGGGGTGCGCAGGGGCCAGATCAGCATGAGCATGCAAACCATATAAACGTGATATGGCCCAAACCAAATGAACATGCCCTTACTGAGAGCCCAATAGGAGCTTCGCATGGCCCCAGGCAGGGTGGGAGCACAGAAGACCAGAACTTATCTTTGGGTGATTTTGAGCAAGCCTTCACTCTTCTGAGTCTCAATTCCCCCATCTACAAATGGGCTACATCAAAGTTTCCCAAATTTAAACCACCTATATGGCCCTTTCTTGATTTTAGCCCTATCCCTGTACTACTGGTACTCTTCCTTTAATAAACTCATTTTTTTTTAATATAAGGAAACTTATACCACCATCTTACATAGGAAATTTATAGCACTCGTCCTAAATAGAAAGCACCTGCAAAATACATGATTTACATATGAAAATACATAAAAACAGTGTATTTAATTCTTGTTAGCAACAGTTGCCTGCCCAAGGTGCCAAGTCTGGGAGATTGGCAGTGTTACAGAGATGGTGGAGACCCACTAGTACCCAACCAGGGGTTTCTCATTAATGTAATCAGAAGGACCAGAAAAGACTCAAAGGGAGTAAGTCTATGTGATTTGGTGTAATTTACCATTATGCCCATGCCCACCGACCTAAAATGCTCTGAAGTGCCCCCCGTGGGATGCATTCCCCTCTGTCCCTATTCCTCTGACACCTGTGGTCTGGAATGTTCCCAGAGGCAGTAAGATGGGAGCAGGTGGAAAGGGGTTTCTGAGAGTACCACAGCCTCGGCGAAGGTAGGGAGAAGAGTATCAGCTCCAGATGCCTCCAGACCAGCGGGCAGGCCATTGCTAACTGGCGTTCCCCCCACATCTGCAGAGGATTTCAGTCGCCATGTCTGGAATGTGCAGAGGTGAAGAAGTCCAGCTTGGTCCCATCCACAGCCCGGAGCTCCCCCGTAAGAGGGTGCTCCCGCAGCCCCTCCTGTGCGAGCACCCGCTCTTTCAGCCACTCCTCCCGATCCCCAAACCCCAGGGCCTCCCCCAGGTACACCCGAAGCCGATCCACCTCACCCAGAAAAAGGTGAGTGCCGTTTTGACCTCATTCTGCAGCGCTTTCCTCCGTAGGGAACTAGTTATGGGAACTGGAGATGTCCTTTGGCCCTTGGGGGAAAGGAGTAGGACAGACTTGAGTTTGATTGCCTGCTACACCCATTCCTAGCTGGTGGCCCTGGGCCTCGGTTTCCCCGTCTGTGGAATGGGATTGATAATAGTACCTAACCCCAGGATGTGTTGAGGATTCAATGAGGTTCTGCACACAAAGCTAGCTCAGTGTCTGACACGTAATAAAATACTCCCCTAACATTTCCCGTGTGCTGCCTATGGGAGGTGGGTGACTGACCCTAACTTACTCATTTACAACTCTACAGGGTAAGTACAATTATTCACTCCCATTTTATAGATGGGGAAACAAGGCCCAAAGAAGTGAAATCACTTGTTCAAGGTAACACAGCTAATAAGTGGCCTTAGATGGTTAAGAACTCAGAAGTAGTCCAAATTATCATCAATCCCCACAAAGAGAGGGAATTTCATTCTCGGGAAAGGGCCAGATTCCTCGGCCTGGGGTCCAGAAAGAGAAAGGTCTCCCTCAGGGGACCCGCTGCATACAGCCCTACACATCCGGGACGACCCCGGCAGGCCCCTCAGGAACTGTGTACTCTCCCGAAGGTCCTACTCGCGCTCTTCCAGCTACTCCTCCGGGTCGGGCAGGAGGAGCCCACCCAGCAGAAGCTCCCGGTCGCGCCGCAGCCCCAGCTACTCGCGGTACAGCCCCGGCAGGTACGGCCCCGCCCCCGGCCCCCTGCTGCGGGGTCATCCGGCGTTGCAGGAGTAGGGATGGGGAGCCGACCCAGCATGCTTGTAGTTTTCTTTGTCTCCGCTGCAGTGGGTATATACTTCCCCCCGTAATGTGCAGCCAGCCCACCCCAGAATTCACATCCCCGCCCTCAACCTCTTCGCACACCTAGTACTACCCACCGTCCCCAGACTCAGAGCGCCCAGTTCTCACGCATGCACCAGGGCCCTCTTTTTTTTTCTTTACTCCAAAGGGGTAACACCGGGGCCCTCTTGACGTTCACATCCTCACCCCGCAGCACCCGCGCCCCTGTAATGCCCACCCTCGAAGACTCACACCCGCCCGGCTTCCCCACGGTATTGAACCACAGCCCGGTCCTCTTCACTCCCGCATTCCCTGGGGCCCCGGGAGGAAACGTGCCCTTTCCCAGTGGGGTGCGGGGCACAGGTGAGAGCGAGTGCCCCTGGTTCACGCGGGAAAGCCAGCCCCAGCTCCCCATAACCCCCGCCCCCATCCCTTCAGGGAGCGGGACCCCAAGTACAATGAGAAGGACTCGCAGCCGCGGGAGCGCGAGCGAGCGCGTCGGAGACGGCGGTCCTACTCGCCCATGCGGAAGCGCCGGAGAGACTCTCCGAGCCACTTGGAGGCGCGGAGGATAACCAGGTGAGGCCCAGAGGGCCGGGGATGCCCAGTTTCACCCTCACCCCTCCCACCCGCTGGGGCCCTGGGTTCTCCCTCTTGGAGCTGGATTTCAGGATTGTGGGAGCTCAGACTGTGGGCCCTGCTGGGGGTGGGGGTGGGGGCTCCGGGGCGGGGCTAGGATGGGTGCCCTGGACGAGGGTGGGGCCCAGGGGGGTGTGGCGCGGGTCTGCGGAGGGGGCTGGGAAGTCGGGTCCAGGTAAGGGGGCGCCAAAGCAGTGGGCGGGGCCTTTGCCTGGGGGTGGAGCCGGCCTGTGGAGACAGATTGCTCAGACCCACAAGTCTGCGTTAATAGCCCCTGATCACACCTTGCACCAAGTGTTTGGGGGGGAGGGAGGCAAGAAGGATCGTTTAGATGCCAAAAGAACTTAGAGGTAGCCCTGGTTGGTGAGGGAGAGAGCACTGTTTCTGGAGTGGAATCCCTGCTGTGCCACTTTCCAGGTAAGCTGGGAAAGGCTCTTCACCTCCCAGATCCTCAGTTCTCACCCATGTAATATGGAAGGAAATAACTCCCAGGAGTATCATGAGGATGAAATGCACAGGGGCAAACAGATGGGAACTTTGTAAACTGAAATGCAGAACACTAGAACCCTCAGGGTGCCCTTGTTACGGACTGGATGGTCAGACTAGGCGGATAAGGTTTCCTGTAACACGTAAGATCTTAGATGGAAAAGCCCTAGAAAAGAAGCCTGAGGTCTGAGCGGACACATATTTCTCAGGCCTTGAAAGCAGGAAGAATGGCTGTGTCCTGCTCTAAAATTGGCTCCTGACAATCAGTTGGGCTCTTCCTTCTGGCCTCCAAGGGTCAGCCACTCCATCCAGAGACTCACAGGACTGGGGCAGGGGTGTCCTCCTGGGTGCCTACTGCCTCCTCCCTAGAGATGACCTGGAGGAGGAAAAAGCACTTGTGCCCCAGACAATGAGATGGGGGTAACAGCAGCACCTTCTCAGATATCCCACAGAACACGCTGGCACACAGGAAGCCCTAACCCGCTGCATTGACCAGAGGTGTCCTCTGGGTTCACTCGGAGGAAGGCTGAGATAAAGTGGCATTTCTAAAAGGCTCTCGTTTCCTTAGTGAACCTCAAATAGTCCATCTTGATGAACCCACTCAGTGTTTCCCAAACTTCCATTACCCAGCAGCATATGAGCACTTTCGACTTGCCTGTTTAGTAAGTGTACTGAAGTTTACTTAATTTTCTTTAAATAGAGACGCTCTTTCTTAGAGCTCCATACACTTAATTCAAAAGGAATACAAATACACCACAGTATACTATACTACATGGAAAATCAGCCTGTTTACCATAAATAGAAGGTTCTAATAAAAGTAAAAATAGCAAAACAAAACTGCAATTAAAGACTAGATGTAGGTCCCGTTGCCAGCTGGAGGCCCCAAGCCCCAGGCTTGCTTTGTTAAGAAGTGAGATCGGTGACTTCCCCAGACACCAGCACGAGGCTGAAACCGTACAGGGGGCAGTCTCAGGGCAGGACGATGAGCATAAAAGGAGGGTTTCCGCAAGAGCGGGGAAGTAGAAGGATCCCACTTTGCCCTGGGAGGCGGCGGGCGCTCTGCGGCCCGCGGCTGGGCGGAGTCTGGTCCTCCAGCGCGCGCTGTCTGCTCCCCGCAGTGCCCGGAAACGCCCCATCCCCTACTACCGGCCCAGCCCGTCCTCGTCCAGCAGCCTCGGCAGCACCTCCTCCTGGTACAGCAGCAGCAGCAGCCGCTCGGCCAGCCGCAGCTACTCCCGGAGCCGGAGCCGCAGCCACAGCCACAGCCGGAGCCGCAGCCGCAGCCGCAGCCGGACCCGCACAAGCAGCAGCTCCAGCTCCCGCAGCCCCAGCCTGGGCTCCCGGAGCCGGAGCCGCAGCTACAGCTCAGCGGAAAGCTACTCCAGCACGAGGCGCTAAGCAAGAGCCCTCCCCTGAGTCAGCTGCGGGCAGGGGGGCCCCCTGCACTCTGCCAGCCTGTCCCCCACCCTGTCCACCCTGCCTTCTCCTTGGTGATGGACCTTGAGGGCTCCTGGACCCTGTCCTTCCTGCTCTCCTGGGGAGGAAGAAAAGAGGGTACGGGGCCTTCAGCCTCTATATCAAGCTGCTAGGAGCCGCCACCAGCACCACCCTGGGGCTCAGCTCAGGCCTGGGTGTACGGAGAGAACAACCCTCTGTTGGCACCAAAAACCTCAAGGTTTTGTAAGAAGCGATGGGCCTGTGACTCCAGTGTTTGGCCCTGGCCAGGAAAACAAGAGTTCTGTGCACCCACTGCTCACAGGCCGCGAATGGAAGGCTAGCATCACACCTGCCCTCATTCTCCCCTCATTCAGCCTCTTGATGTGCGTGTGTGGACCCTCATGGGGTGGGAGGAGAGGAGAGGAAACCAAAGGCCGTCAGGCCTTTCACCTCCCAGACAGGCCCGAGCAAAGGCTAGAAGGCTAATGGGGGTCAGGGGAGAGAAGGGGACCATCTGAGTAGGGACTGTGGATGTTCCAATAGGGAGGAAGCGTCAGGAGACAGGAAACACTGGTTCTCTGATTGTGAGTCTAGATGCAAAAGGGCAAAGGTCATTCTGCTGCCCCCGCCCATTATGTTGGTGAGGTCAGGAAAAACAGTCCATGAGGTTCTAGCACCGGAGAGGCCCCCCCTGTGGCTTTGCCAGCCTCTTGGCTCTTCACGGGGCC
Source organism: Taxidea taxus jeffersonii (assembly GCA_003697995.1). Taxonomy (NCBI): domain Eukaryota; kingdom Metazoa; phylum Chordata; class Mammalia; order Carnivora; family Mustelidae; genus Taxidea; species Taxidea taxus. The sequence continues at coordinate 6,215 of RCUC01125766.1, read as the reverse complement.
CCTGAACGTCCCTGAGAAAGGACACAGTGGACAGTTAGGACAGCCTGATCCACAGCCCCACAGCCCAGATTTGCCTCAGCCCCCGCTAGCTGGCACCAGCTTCGTTCCATGAGACCATCTGCTGAGCAGCCCCCAGTGCCATGGCCAGCTGCCAGCCCCCAGCGCTGGCCAGTCTGGCCTTACCCTCCCATTGGTGCCTGCCTGCCCCCTCCCCCACTGCCCAGACTGCCCCAGCCTGGAGCCCACCCACCTTTAGCCCCAGCCACCCCCTTTGCCTCTCAGGAATTTTGCCAGGATGGGGCACAGGAGCTCAGGTTTTGGGGGGAAAGACCCAAATCCAGAGTATAAAGGGACAGGGGCTTGGATCCTCGGTATCCTGGGATTCTGCCAGTTTCTGAGGCTTCTCTGAGAGCTCAGGCCCCGCCTTCATTCCTGCCCTCACCCTGTCTTCCCCTTCCCTGGGGCTGGGCGGCCCCGGTAAGCTGATCTCCACCCCACAAACACCACCAGTTGCTTCATCCACAGCAGGCACTGAGAACGGGGGTGTGCGGGAGAGGATCCTTAAAATAAACTCTTGGGCATCCCCCTCACCAGCTGACTGGCTTTCCGGAGCCTTGTGGGTGAGTTTCAAGTTTGCGGTGGCAACAGCAATGGGACAGGGCATAGAGGGAGATAGTGTTGGGGGGACAGTTCCCGGCTCTGGATACTGGGGCCAGCTATGGGGAAGCAGGGACTTGTCCTTCACACCCCAGGGAAGATATTTGAAGAAAAAAAAAATCCTTTTTCTCGAAAGCAGTGACCCATCTCCCCCATCCCCCAGTCTCTCCCATCACATCAGCCTGTGCAACCACCCACCAGGCCTTCCTCCACCAGGAGAGCAGAGCGAGGCGCCCCAGACAGCCCTGGACGACCCGGCCTTCCCATGATGCCCTCTGGCCCAGCCCTGGGCCCCACCCGCCCAGACTGACGAGTGCCAATGCTGTCACCGCGGAAGGCCGGATGGCAGGTGCTTGGGACAGGGGCAGGTGCCCTGGGAGGGCATGTACAGTAACTGTAAATAACCCTCTTCCCTGCCCAGGAACGCAGACTGGGCTCCACTCTCCCATCACGGAGCCACGGAACCTCATTAGCAGGACGGCAGCGAGAGAGGCCCGAGAGCCTCCGGTCAGACCGCCTTCAGACGACTCTAGGGGACCATTCTGCCTGGGGCTCCTAGCAAACCTATTATTTATTTTATTTATTCATGTTTATTTATTTATTTATGTGATGACTTTCTCTCTCTCTCTCTCTCTCTCTCTCTCTCTCAGTTGCCATAAGCAGTATTCCACTATTTATTTATTTATATGGAGAGGGGTGTGTGTGTGTGTTTCGGGGGGGGTTCTAAATTATTTTTGTGCATCTCTCTTTTCTCCCTCGTGTCTTTGTGGATGGACTCTGAGAGGTCAGGTGTTGAGCAGGAATGTCGGCTTTGTCCCTGCAGGGGAGACCCACAGGGCTCTAAGTCCAGACATCCTGGAGTTGGTGTGGGGGCTGGGGGGGGGCACTTCAGACCCAAGGTCGTCATTCTGTCAGTAAGGTTCAGGCTTGCGCCCCAGCTCCCTGCCCACCAGCAGCCTCGCTGAGGTATCAGAAAGATGAAAAACAGCCACGAGGCTTGTGAGCTAAGGCCCTGAAATGATTCAGTCGAGTCAGAGCTCACATGGGAGCCGGAGTCTAAATTTAGCCTAACCTAACTAAGGCAAAACTTGCACAGTCAGAAATCTCCATGATCTCCAACTGAGGAGGCTTTGTTAGTACTTAGTGAAGTAGCCGCCTTGGGTTTGGGTTTGGGTGGGTAGAGTGGCTGAAGTGATGTCTGGTTTAGCACCTGAGTGAACTTGGAGTTGACAAGGAGAGAGTAAGGCAAGAATTGAGCGGAGTGAGGGGGGAGAAGATGCACCTGGTCTGACCCTTCCTCCAGGGCCTCCAGTAGTGGGCAGGACCCCTAAGCCCTTTTCTGAGCACACCTGGTTGGTTTCGTGTAAATTACACATGCTTCAGGCCTGAGCTGCAGCTCATTTCTCCCCATCCCCTGAGGTTTTTCCAGGCAGTGCCCACCATGCTAAGCAAAGCAGAAGCCTTTTATGGTGACCTCTGGCTTGCCATCAGAGGAGAGCACAAAGCTATTGCAGAAATACAGGAAAGGGGGGAAAAAAAAGACAAGAGGAAAGGAGCAGCCAGAAGTTTCCCCCAAGAAGGTCATTACGTGCCCAATGGAGCTAGGATCTAGAGGCCTTTAGGAGTCCTGCCTCTCTGGGAGCAGGGTCTCGCTGCTTCCCAGAGAGGGCCCCACCCTTTCCAAAGTCACCATTCACTACACTGAAATCACCAGCTCCTCTGGTCCAGCTTTGAGTTTGGTGAGACTTCTGCAACATCCCTGGTTGTTTCCCTGGCAATGTGACTTCACCCAGCTCTAACCCCAGCCAGAGGGAAGTTTTCAAGAAGGCTGCTTAAATGCCTCCTAGGGTCGGGGGGTGAGGGAGGGAATATCTGTCCCTCCCTCTTGCCGATCTGCTTCTCGAATTTCCCTTACAGTTCCCTTCTTGTGCATCCAAAAATAAAAGGCTTGTTGGGGTCCTGGTAACCGTGCTTAACACCGTGCTTAAGCAGAGCCCCCAGTTCCTGGCATCAGTGTTCCTCTGCCTACTCCGCCCACATGACCTTCTGCTTCCAGGGATTGAGACAAATCACCTGAAACCTGTGTGTGTTGTGCACCTACTTTTAAAAAAGCCAGCATTGAGGGGTATGGCTTGAGGCCCAGCAAACATGCAGCCTTCCTGGATGAATGAACCTGGGTAGATCACTCCATTTTTACAGGCCAAAAATTACCTCCTTTGAGAAGTGGGGGAGTTTTTGAGATATAATCCAGAATGTTGACCTGAGGCCCGGGAAATTATCCAAAGACAGAGTGAGCTCACCAGGATTGAGAAGAAAAAGGAAAACAGCCCCAAATATTTTTAGAAGGTTCTCAATCAATAGAGTAAGACTTAATATGTGAATTCTCTTCAGTTAAATTAAGAAAGGCTAACTCCCTCAAAGCCCCCGTCCAGGGACATTCTACTTCATTGAATTTTGACTGAATTCCTATCTGTTTCTTCCCTTCCTTGAAGGAAAGGCAAATCTTCCAGAAGCCAAAGGAAATTAAGATGTTCGAAAGACACAAGGGTCTGGGTCTCAGAGAGGCCCCATGATCTATTAGCTCAGAACCATCCTCTTTCCCAAAGGCTTTGCTTGAAGAGGGCCAACGTCCCGATGCTCTCAAAGGTTCCCAAGCACTTTTTTTTCAAGTCCCACTCCGGTCATCTCTGCTGTATTCTTTTCCACGAATAGTCAAAATAGTCTCACAAGCATGTGTCTTGCCTTGCTTTGCTCCCCAGCTAAATAGGAAAGTTTGATTAAAAAACAAACCAGGATTCCTCAAAATGCTCCCTCGTCCGTTAGCCAGCCACACACCTGCAACCTCTTCCTCACTTCTGCACCAGTGAGCCCGTGATACAGATGGACTTGGCATCTCCCCTCTGTCTGTGGCTGTTGTTTTGGGCTTTTTTTAATTTATTGAGGGTTTTTCTTGGGGCGGGGTGTTTTACATTGTAAATACCATGATGGGGGCCCCTCATCGGAACATGGCCTATTTAATAATTTATTCCCTATTTATTGAGTAGTATCAGGAGAGGAGAGGGACCCCCCTCTTTCCCTGAATTGCTGTTGGAAATCGGTCCATCTCCTAGCTCTGGGTGCAGCTGTCTGCAGCAAGGGGCATTATCGCCCAGGTAATAAGTGCTAGAATCACCCAGCAAATTGGAATTGGCAGAAACGGAGTCTTCAGTCATACAAATTAAGCTCAAATGGAACTAAAACACTGGTTATCTCCGGGAAACCTTATTTTGATGGAAATTAATTGTGGAATAAAATGCCTGTGCACGAAACAACTTCTATTAAAAAGTCACAACTCCTTGGGAAAAAAAGAGAGAGAGAGAGAGAGACAAAATTGTAATTCCTTTTCTCTGGCCGAGAAAAGCTATGCCTCATCTTCTAACGAGTTGAGCCAAAGAGACTGGAACAACATTCCTTTGTGATTCTCTGGCCTGTGTATATGTGTCTGTCTGGAGGAAATGGGAGTGGGTCTCGGGCCTCAGTGTTACCATCTGTAAAATGGGACTTGGCTTAAGTGTTCTTGGCAGAGTAGAGGGCTGGGGTTTCAGCTCTGATGCTCTGAGCTCCAGACTGTCAGGTGTACGGGCCCTGGTGTCTTCTGCCATCTGTAGGTCGAAGGATGTCTCCCAAGGAAGGAAATGAAAAACCAGGACATGGACTTCATTTGCAGGGTGAGATCGTCATAGCTGAGTCCCGCAGTCAAAAATGAGAGGCCTCCACGTGCTGCCACCTGACAGAACCCTTGGAGCCTGGGTCAGAGAAGCCCTCTGCTAGCTTGGTCTTCTCTCCAAGCCCAGCCATCCAGAGTTATCAAAGGAGAGACCAAAGGCTTCACTGTCCTCTGGAGTTCACCACTGTCCTTCATGTCAGGCCGTATTTTGTACGGTTGTTCGAACAAGCCAGTGACATAGGTCATGTTGCCATTTTTCAGATGAGAAAACTGAGGCCCGGGAGGGGGGAACTGGTATGTTGAAACTCCCTGGAGCTCAGAGCCTCCTGGCTCCATGCCCCACTCTCTTGGTAGCTCCTTCTTGCCAGGCCTCTGCTATGAGGACTTTGTGCAGGACTTTCTGTCCCAGTTCTTGGCTGCTCCCTCAAGCGGTCATTGGTCAAGGACGTAGCCGCATCCACCAGCAGGCTTGGTGCACCCCAAGGCCATTTCTCCACTTCGTGGGGCTGGAATTCCCATCTGGAAAACCCCAAGCTAGGGGACCCACCACCAGCCCAGCTCGGCCTAAGCAGCCAGCCCCTGCCTGGAGTGTCCACATCAGAGAGGGGAGAAGCTCCTGTGTCCTCCAGCATCTCGGGACCCCATCTTCTATCCAGCGACCGGCCGGCCGTGGCTTGATTTCTGGTGTCCACAACTAAACATAACCTTCCCGGGGTTTCCGATTTTTCAGCCTGGATGAAACATGTCTCTGTTCTAATAAAAGGTTCCATGGTATGGTGTTCTCATACGTGGCCCAGCATCGTCTGTCTGCATAGGGTGCCCAGAAGCAGGGAGGGGGAGGTGCGGCAGGGAGACGGGGACAGGGAACCCCTGGGCACAACCTGCTGCCTGCACACAGTCACATGGCTCATCTCCTTTCTTCAGTCTTCAAAACAAGCCTGTAGGCGCTTTGGTTTTACATAGACATTCAGAGCATCCACAAATGCCTGGGAAATCCTTTCCGTAAGCATTTTAAATCCATATGTCTTAGTCTTCCCCACAACCGGAGGAGGTAGGCAGGAATCCCCTTCCTACTGAGAAGGAAACTGAGGCCCTGCAAAGCAAAGTCACTTGCCCAAGGCCGCGGTATCAGGATGGGATCCAGGCAGGCCGACAGCAGACCTCAGACTGTCCACCACTCTGCTCCATGACACTAAAGCTAATTCGGAGAGGAAGCAGTTCTCTCTGGTAGAATACTGTTTCTACCACACCTTCACGGGCAGGAGGAAGTTCAATGTGGAGGGCAAAGATGTGGGAGTCCAAAGACCTGGATTCTAAGACCCTGTCATTGCTCTCACGGAGCAAGGACGACACCCCGCTGGGGCTCGGTTTGCTCATCTGTAAAATGGAGGTGGCAGCCGCTCTCCCTGGGCTGCTGTGGGAACTAACTGGAATGTGGCTCTAAAAAAACATGATGCGTGGGATGCACTCAGTGAATGTTAGTGAGTGTGACTACTGTTCCCTAACCTGAGACTGAGCTAGGAGAGTGGGGTGCATGGAGACAGCCATAAGTGGCCAACTGGGAAGAGTAGGGTTCCTGCTAGGCCCTGTGGAAGCCTCCGGAAATGTCCTCAGTATCCAGCTTCAGAGTTTCCTGCTGTGGGGAACAGAGCTTGAAAACACTCATGGGGGCAGGCAGGTGAGGGAAGCGGGCAGGGTTAGGACGGTGGGGCCCCAGGGAGTCCAGTACCCTATGGTCAGGCGGCTGGCTCAGCTCAGAGTGGCCACATCTCCCCATTTCTCAAGAGGATGAATTTTTAGGAAAAAAGCACTGGTTCTTAAAATGTGCACAACTCACGCTTTTTTTTTTTTT